>PVIA01007541.1:0-82117 GCA_004024845.1 Tonatia bakeri
CAACTTCTTTGGGACTCTCTGAGCTTCTTGGACTTCCTGGAAGTCTATTTCCTTTGTCAGATTGGGGAAGTTCTCCATTATTTGTTCAAATAAGTTTTCAATTTTTTGCTCTTCCTCTTCTTCTTCTGGCACCCCTATAATTCGGATGTTGGAACGTTTAAGATGTCCTGGAGGTTCCTAAGCCTCTTCTCATTTTTTTGAATTTATTTTCTTCGTTCTTTTTTGATTGAATGTTTCTTTCTCCCTTCTGGTCCACACTGTTGATTAGGGTCCCAGTTTCCTTCCCATCACTATTGGTTCCCTGTACATTTTCCTTTATTTCACTTAGCATTGCTTTCATTTCTTCCTCTATTTTGCATCCATACTCAGTCATTTCTGTGAGCATCCTGATCACCAGTGTTTTGAACTGTGCATCTGATAGGTTGGCTATCTCTTCATTGCGTAGTTGTATTTTCTCTGGAGCTTTGATCTGTTCTTTCATGTGGGTCTTTTTTTTTGGTCTCAGTGCACCTTCTATGCATAAGGGGCAGAACCTTAGGTGTTCACCAAGGTGGGGCAACCCAGGTCGCTGTGTTGTGATGCTGTATGTGGGGCAGGGGTCCAAGAGGGAACAGTGCTGCTTGCTCAGCTCTCTGCAGGACTTCAGTCACTTTCTTTGCTACCCACAAGCAAAGTGAGCCCTTCTGGTGCTGATTCCCAGGTGGGCTGGCTTGTGAACGTTCTAGGACCCTGTGGGTCTCTTCAACGAACTCTCCTACGAGGTTGGGAGTTTCTTCCGCTGCCGCCTCAACCCCCACAGGTGTTTTCAATCGTTTTTTGAGGCTTTATTTCCCTGTACTGGGACTCCAGGTTGCATGACCTGTCTTGCTTCTCAGGTGTTTCTCTGGGTTTATCCGCACGTGAATGTGGGAGGGACCACCCACTCCACCAGCCTCCAACTTTCGGGTCCACCAGCTGCTGCCTTGCCTGCCCCACTCCACAATCCACTGCTTCGCTGGGTCTGCCAGCCGCCACCTTGCCCGCCCTGGTTCTCCACCGCCACTTTGCCACAAGTCCTCTCCACCCAGCTGCCCATCTCTGCCCCTCCTATTGGTCTGGATGGATATTTCTTCTTTAACTCCTTGGTCATTGGACTTCCATACAGTTCAGTTTTCTGTCAGTTCTGGTTGTTCTTTGTTTTAAAATTGTTGTTGTCCTTCTTTTGGTTGTGTGAGGAGGCATAGTGTGTCTACCTACGCCTCCACCTTGGCTGGAAGTCTGAAAGTTATCCTCTTAATATCAGGAACAATACAAGGATGTCTGCTCTTAATGCTTTTATTCAACACTGTACAGGAGATTTCAGCCAGGGTAAGTAAGGAAGAAAAAGAAATAAGAGGCATCCAGATTGAGAAGGAAGAAGTAAAACCATTTTATTTGTAGATGATATGATCTTGTATGTAGGAAATCCTAAGGAATCTATCAAAACAAACCATTACAGCTAATAAACAAGCTCATCAAAACAGTAGGATACAAGAGGAATATACAAAAATCAGTTGATCAGTTATATTTCTATACATTAGCACTAAACAATCTAAAAATGAAATTAGGAAAATAATTCCATCAAAGAGAATGAACTACATATGAATAAATTTAACAAAAGAAGTATAAGACTTGTGCACTTAAAACCACAAAACATTTATGAAAAAAATGAAAGAAGACCTAAATAAAAGGAAAGCCATCTTGTGGAGGAATTGATGTTGTGAAGATGGCAATATTCCCAAAATTGATCTATAGACTCAATGCAATCTCAATAAAAATTCTAGCTGTCTTTTTGTAGATGTTGACAAGCTGAATCTAAACTTGATATGGAAATGCAAGGGACCCAGAATAGCCAAAATAATATTGAAAAAGGACAAAGCTGGAGGACTCACACTCCTTTGTTTCAAAGCTTATTGCAAAGTTATAGTAATCAAAACAATGTGGCACTGGCATAATGATAGAAATATAGGTAAATGGAACAGAATTGAGAGTACAGAAATAAACCAATACATCTATGGTCAATTGATTTTTATAAAGGAGCCAATCTAATTCAATGGGGAAAAATAGTCTTTTCAACAAATTGTAATGGGACAACAGAATAGTAGTCACATGCAAAAGAATAAGGTTGAACCTCCACCTCACACCATATACAAAAATGAACTCAAAATGAAGCCAAGATCTAAATGGAGAAACTTAAATGATAAAACTCTTAGAAGAAAACATAGGTATAAATCTTTGTGACCTTAGATTAGGCAATGATTTCTTACATATGATATGTAAAGCACAAGCAATCAAAGGGAAAATGGATAAGTTGTAGTTCATCAAAATTTAATCATGAAAATTAAAAAATGACCTAGAGAATGGGAGAAGATATTTGCAAATCACCTATTTGATAGGGTTCCTGTATCCAGAACATGTAAAGAACTATGACAAGCCCACAATAAAAACAATAACCTAGTTAAAAATGGACAAAGGGTTTAAACAGACATTTCTCCAAAGATATAATTGGCTAACAAGGACATGACAAGATGCTCAACAAGGAGATACTATTTCACATCCACTGAGCAGGATGACTACAATAAAAAAAGATGGACAATAACAAGTGCTGGCAAGGCTATGGAGAAATAGGAACTGTCTTACATTGCTGGTGGGAATGGAAAAGGTGCAGCGGCTAAGGGAAACAGTTTAGCAGTTCCTCAAAAAGCTAAAATATTGAATTACCATATGATCTAGGAATTCCATTCCTAAGTATACACCCAAAAGAATTGTAAGCAAGGACTCAAACTGATACTTGTACACTAATGTTCATTGCAGTATTCATGACAGCCAAAAGGTGGAAGCAACCTAAGAATCCATCAGCAAAAGAACAAACAAAATGTAGTATGTACATACAATGGAATATTATCTTCAGCTATAAAAAAGGAATAAAATTCTGCTATATCTTACAATGTGGATGAACTTTGAGAATATTAAATTAAGTGAAATAAGCCAGACATTTAAGGGAAACTACTGTATGATTACACTTATATGAGATATACCCAGAATAGGCAAATTTATATACAGACACACGAGATTAGAGTTAGGGGAGTTATGCTTAATGGTTATAGAGTTTCTTTTGGGGGGGATAAAAGAGGTTTTGAAAACAGTGGGGGTGGTTATGCAGCATTGTGGATGTAGTTAATGTCCCTGGATTATACATTTAAAATTGTCAATTTTATGTAATGTATATATTTTAAGTTTTAAAAATTAATAATATACCAAAGCCATAGAATTGTACCCTTTAAAAGGGTGAATTATATGGTGCTGTACATGACACAGTCTCAATAAAAACTGTTTTTTTAAGAAGTGAAGGGAAAAAAGAGAAATGAAGTCTCTCAAGCTATAAAAAGATATGGATAAATCTAAAATTCATATTGCTAAGTAGAAGAAACCAGTCTGAAAAAACTACATGCCATATGATCCGACTATATGACATTCTGGAAAAGGCAAAAACGATGGAGACAGTAAAAAGATCAGTGGCTGTCAAGGGCTGCAGAGGGCGGGGGAGGAGATGAACAGGTGGAGCACAGGGCACTTTCCAGGCTGCAGTCTCCTGCGAAACTGTCCTGTATGATAATGGAACGGTAAATACATAACACTGCACATTTTCGAACCCACAGAAATGCAGAACAGCGTGGACCTTGATGTAAACTAAGGACTTTAGTTAACAATCGTATCAGTATTGGTTCATCAGTGGTACCACACTGATGCAAGATGTTTCACAGGAGAAACCACGTGAGGGTAGGGAAGGGTACATAAGAATGTGCACTCTGCATAATTTTTCTGTAAATCTATAGCTGCTCTTAAAAAAGGTCTATTTTAAAAATGTATACTTAACACAGACATTGCACTGAATTTTATCCTTTTCTCATGATTCATGAGGCTCTTCACTTTAGACACAAATGATAATTTCACATCGGATGGGAAGTGCTGATTCTTTTACCATTGTAGAAAATCAAGCACTACTGAATCATCTCAGCTCAGTATCCTAACACCCTTTCCTTACCTCACCTCCTTCTGCAGCCCCAACAAAATTATTTTATGACCTCATTTTTTGTATTCATAAAACCACTTGAATCTAGCTAGTCTTTGAAGATTTCAGTCTTTGGAAACTTCCTTACATTTATGCCTACATTCAAATTGAATTATAATTATGAATTACAGTGACATTATTATACCAATTTGCCGTGCATCCTGTTTTATTCACTTTGCTTATTTCCTGTGAGGTATCATTTTATCATGAACCTAAGTGCTGATTTCACATGTCCTTTAGGAAAAACAAAAGATTGATCTCTAAGGCTCTCAAGAGTCAACACATAGGATTCAACTGGAAACCACAGCCACCTCAGAGGAAATGTAGCTAACACATTTAAGAACAACTTTTCCCTTGTCTTCTGGTTTTAAATGGTTCCCTCCCAAACTCCTAATCTTTATTGGCACACTGCAGAAACCTCTTTAACTGTTACCTTGGTCTTTTCCAGCTTCATCTATGTGTTGAAAATCTTTTAGCATTTTAAGGTTATAGAACCCCTGTATGCAAAACTGAATAATTTCCTTTGATCCATTCTTGATGAGATAATCCAACAGCATAAGGGATTTATACACGTGGCGCCAGTTCTTCCCGTGGTCATTTAGTCTCTGCCATAGCATATTCATAATCTCTGAGAGAGAAATTGTGTTGAAAGTCAGGTCACTGATAGCTAACATCAGAGAACTAGAAGGACCCCAAGGATCATTAGAAGTTGCTTCCCTGACTTTTATTTCAGCGTCTGAGTAATTTTTCACGAAGTTTTTCACTTGCCTCTTGAATGCCATAGGTAAGACAAGTTTGAAGGTAGGATAGGGGATGTGAGCAATGGAATAGGAGTTTGTTTATAAAACTCATGGTAGGTAGTTGATCTCCATATCTGCTGCTCCCAAATACAAATGATTAATCATTATCTTGACAAGGCATCGATTTCCTGCAAAGGAAAACACACACAAAAAATGTGAGTTAATTTTTTTTTAATGTCTATAGAACACCAAGTCAGTCTGAAAAATCTAGCTTCAGCTTCTAAATCAGCCCCTCACTTATATCAAACAGAATTGAGGCAACCACAGAAAAGTTCCCAGGATCATTATGGGAAAAATCTCTCATAAGGGATTGGCCTACTTCGTTTAGAGAATTATAAGTGGTCTTTCTAGTCTTAAAGGTTCCTGTAGAAAATATCATTCATCCTCTTTGGCCAGAAATAAAATCATTATAAAGCATTTCATGGGCAGTGGACAACTTAGCATAAGAAAATGGAAGTTGAGCTCTGAACATCTCATGCTTAGGATTTATTGTCATGTATAAAAATATTAAGTTCTAAAAATAATTAAGATGGTGAAAATTGAGTCTTAGAGTCACCAAGTAACCCTATGGTCACATTCTTTTTAGAACTGTAAGTCATTAGAATCAGATCTAACCATGGTCTGCTTTCTTGTTCATCAAAAGGGGGAAGGGTCACCAACTGTGAGGACAAGTCGTTGCTCCTCAGTTGGCTCCACATCGGACTCACAGTACTCTAGACCAATGATTTAGTCCTGGTAAGACCAGTAAGTTCAAGGAAGAGGTCAAATTACTTTCTTTACTCAAATTTAGAGAAGAAAGTCTGAGTTTAGAATTAAACAGTGTCCATAGTATGATTCAAACAGTGTCAGAATTTTCCTAAAGTCTGGAGTGATCAGCAGTCTCTCTCAGATCTCAAACAAGTACACAAAGAGAGGCCCAGGTAGGCTGATGCGAAAATATCTGAAAACTTAAAAGGGCTATGCAGCTCCAAAACTTTCAATGATGCTTGCGAATGATCAATTTACAAGTTTGTGTGAAACTATTTATTCCCCTTCTTCTTTTTCATTATTTTGCATTAAGGTGAATCCGTTAGTTTGCAATTTCCCTAGAGATTCAGCACTGATGACCATCAAAATAATGTACAACAAACTGATTTCAAGCCCTGTGAGCAGCATCTAGACCCAATGAAGACTCCACAATCTGTAATGTTTTTGCCGGAGAAACTGTACACATATAAAATAAAATGGTTAAAATTCACAACAAATGAATTCATTTTTAGTTTTGTTTTGCTTCTCTTCTTTGACCTTTTCAACTCCCAGCTCAGGCTTGATTAATTTCTGTGTGTATATTAAAGGAAGACATAAATTTTCAAAAGCATCCTAAATGAACTATCATGTCTCCCTTAAAAAATAAGAGAAGATAATTAACTTTTTTTTAAAAGTACAATGCATCCTCAAATAAACAGGACAGAAAATCTATCGGTTTAATTAAGATTTCTCAGAAAGAGACTATCGTCAACCCTGGGAAGGAAAAAAGGAGTTGCATGTTTTCAAATTTTTCTGATTTACTCTGGTTTGCACTGCAAGTACAGGCATTCCGATCTGACCCACTACTGCAGCAAAAACTCAATTTATAGTGTGTTTCAACACGCTACTAAAATTTTCAGTCACAAGGGTTTTCCTTGTCTCTTGTCCTTTTTCTCTATCAAGCTCACTCAGCGCAGAACTGCACTGTGACACGGGCTTAGAGCAACGAATACTGATCTGCTTTCTCACAAGTCTTACAAAAACAGTCTGTTAGAATCATAACTTGCTGCAATTGAACAAGTCATTAAAACCCATTTTGTTCTTTTTTGTATAGCTACCTATCTACATTTTAGTGGGACAAAACCCTAATTTTTAGGTTTTTCTGTTTTCTCCAACCTGCATTTTTAAATTTATTTATTCTGCCCCAGAAAACTAAATAGTAGCCTTCAATCCAATAGAGTAGTCTCAGATGGATGTTGTTGGCACCATACCAAAATAAATACATTTCCAACCATTAGAAAACCAAAAAGAAAAAATATGGTTAAGTGAATTAGTATCATTTACTAATATGTGGTACTGTGTGACACGAATATAGAATATGTAAGGTACAATTCTACTACTATCATGTTTTTACACTAATGAGTTCAATTAATTGTAGTTATAAATTACATGTTGGTTTACCATGTGTTTTACAAATCTGACTACATGCAAATGTTCAGTTTACTCATGCCATGAAAAACTTGAGGTTATTATCATGATGATGAGACAAAATTAGTGTCCAAAAGGGTAAATTTTCACATATCTGGATGGTCTCCCTACAGTAGGTAGAAATGGAGGGAAGTAGGATATTCCATGTCACAAATCTAGGTCACCTCCTTTGAGAGGCCTTCACTGATCTTGCTAACTACTTATGTCTTCCCATCAAACTCTTTTTAGCACCTGCTGTACTTCCTGCATGGACTTATCATGATCTGTACATATGGACTTGTCATTTGCTCTTTGGCTTTCTCTGCCACCAGACTAGTTCTTGAGAGCAGGGACCATGACCATCTTATTTACTAGTATAATCCTATTGACTAACACATACCTAGCCCATAGTAGGTACTCAAGAAACAGGTGTTGGGTGAATGGCCAAATGGTTTAATGATTCTGCCTGGGGATAAACCTGCATGGATGCTACATCTTTAGAATAAACACGACACTTTAAAAATATAATCCATGCTTTGACTGGTGTGGCTCAGTGGGCTGGATGTCATCCCACAAACTGAAGGGTCGCTGGTTCCTGGTCATGGCACATGCCTCCATTGTGCACCAGGTCCCCCGGGGGTGGGAGCACACAAGAGGCAATTGACTGACGTTTCCCTGACATATTGATATTTCTCTCCCTCTTTCTCCCTCCTTTGCCCTCTCTTTAAAAATAAATAAAATCTTCTATATGTATGTGTGTCTGTGTGTATCTGTGTGTGTGTGTGTGTGTGTGTATATATATATATATATATATATATATATATATATTCCAGCTCTTGTAATTGTCAAGTAAAATTCTAGAGTATTGAGCAAATATTTGCAAATCAATCAATCAATATTTCTTGCATACCTACCATTTATACAGTTTTGTGGGAGATACAAGAAATATATAACAAAATCCCTATATTAAAAACACATAATTAAGGAGCTTTTCCCCTTAAATAATTCCAAAATAAACAAATGATGAGGTAGTAGAAGAGGTCTCTGTGTTCTTTTTAGGTTTATGCAGCTTCCACAATGTTTGCCAAAGGCTGTTTGCTCCCACAGCTCTACCTGAACCATAACAGATCATTTAGGTTATCAGCTGACATTAAACTATTGGTGCTCAATTCCTTATCCAAATCCTTTGAGGCCAGTTGAGTTGTGGAATTCACACTCATTTATTTTTTATTTTACTTTTGAAGGATAATGCCATGTCTATAACGTATATTACATGACACCTACAGTGAGGTGGGGGGCCACTCTGAACAAACACGTTGGCACGACAGCAGCAAAAACCTGTAACTATATGGAATACATGAAGGCAAACGGCTCGTTTCAGTCCAGGTCTCTCCACAAGTTATGGGAGAAAACTGGTTTTTAAAACTCGTGTGTGTTAGAATTGAGAATAAGGGATTAAAGGAGCTGCAATGACTTTTACCGGAGACCTAAGACAATGACAACCGCGGCACCTGAGAGGCCGAGTGCCAAGAAGCATCTCCAGAAAGAGAATTTTGGGCACTGCAATAACAAGGAGAAAACAGCTCTCGTGTTCGGACACGTTCTGCCCGCGGACACGAGCTCAGTCCGGGAGGAAGCGCGGTCTGGCCAGGATCGTCGTGGGAGGGCGACCACAGAGAACGCCATGACTTCGGGAGGTGCGACTGTTCTGCCGGAGAGAGCGCTGCAAGGGGCAGAGACGCCAGCTTGTCGGAGCCCCTCCTGGGTGTTCATTAACGGATCCAGTTAGGAGTCTCCCAGAGCCTCCCGCGGACAGGCCCCCTCTAGGAAATGGAGAAACGGGTGCACCAGACACAGTCACCACGCTCCTTAGGACTTGGCCGCTGTCTACTGAATGCTCGCGGCGTGCCCACAGTCGCATACCTCATCTCATTACTTTAACGAGGGCTCCAAAGGCACGGATTTGAGGTCCTGCTCTCCCATTTCCTAGTTAAGGGTTACAACCTCTTTGGGCCCGTGCCCCATCTGCAGGAAAAGGACTAATCACTAGGGAAGACGGTTGAGAGGAAGCAATGAGGTGCGCGGGAAAGAATTCTGAGCATGAACGGTGGTGGCTGAGCGAGAATCGACTTCCAGCAACTGCCCTCTGATAGCTCACAATTTACTTGCAGGGGGAGGCTGGGCTCGGAGAAGGTTCTAGAAAAGGGGAGCGATGTGTCGGTGTCACACAGCAGGGACTTTCCCTTACGAAGACAGTGGGGGCCTCAACCTCATGTCTCCAGCGGGCACAGGCGTGGGACAGGGGGCGGGGCAGCAGGCCCCTTCCGGCCGACCTCCATTACCGGACCCTCCTCCTAAAGAGCGGCTACCTGAGGAGAAACTCCAGCTCCCGCGGCGGGGCCTTCCCCCACTCCTATTCAGTCCCCGGCCCCCCAGGCCTATCCAACTCCTCCAGGCCCGAGTGCCCGCGCGCCCCCACTTCCGCTTCCTCACTTCCGGCCTCTCCCGGTCTGGCACGTGCCTCTCACGGGGCCTCAAAGAACAGGGGTGCGAGGGGTGGGAAGACCCCTGCTTGGGGGTAGTGAGTGGGATGAAGGGAAATGTTCTCATTTAACAACCTGTTCGTCTGTGGTGCTGCCGCAATTCTCCTTTCAAGACTAAATTTTACTCTTGTGTCGGTGTGATTTTAACTGACTGGAAATGCCATCCGCCCCGATTTCCACCTCAAAGCACAAAGAGCGGAGAAGTCGTCCCTCGAGTTGAAAAGAGCGGTGTGTGTCACGGGCAGGGACGGCCTCAGGTGCCACTGACCCGCGGTCGTTGAAATGCTCAGCCGACCTCCAGGGCACGCCCCCCACGTGCGGGGCGCCCCACTAGGGGCGAGGACCCAGCCGCACCAGGGGTCCGGCGCGGCCGGCGGAGCACAGGCGACGGGCGGCAGCGCGGAGACTGCGACGAGACAGGCACGGCGTGGTCACTGAGGAGCGGGCGTCTCATCCGGCCAAGGAGGACTTAAGGGCAGGTTTCACAGGAGAGGGTACATCTGATTTGAATCTTAAAGGAGGACAGGGCGTTCGTTGAATAAGCGGAGTAAAGGAGGCCATTAGAGGCGAAGGACTCATCTGGTAAAATCTTGAAAGCTGAGAGGGCTCGTTATCTCGGGAAAGCTGCCAGCCCCGTCCTTCCAGGGCTGAGGCCGAGGCTCTCGGCAGAGCGGCGGAGGGAGACGCAGCGGCAGAGGAACGTCAGGTCCCAGAGGACCTGGATCACACTGCCGGGTGACTCTATCCCCTGAACATACAATCAGACCTGTTTGAGAGCACGTTGGTGCTTGAGTGGACTATGGCGGCGTTCTACTGGGACAGAGGGAAGAGGCTTGGAGAATAGGAAAATGTTTATTTAATAGAGGAAAGTAACGTTTGTTTTCAACGCGTACTACTTCAAGTGCGGTGATGATTATAACCGCCCACATTATTGATCCTGGCCTAAAGATAGGTAAGTATAATATAAAATGATAGGAGGTATGAAAGAAGTCGGTCTGCTTTAAGTACTGCTTAGCCGGCTAAGTGGAGTAGCAGCCAGAGGGAAATGGAAAAGCGGGCCTGGACAGAGATTGTTCAGGGGCTTGAATAACATGTTAAGGTGTTATTCTGTACCGTGTGTTGGGGGGAGGGGACAGACAACAAGTACTTTATATATTGAATTATAGCTTGAGAAGACTTTTTTTCCTAAGGATATCTTACGTGAATTTCAAAGGAACTCTGAAAAGTAGGCTTTAATGACCCTGTTTTACATATGAGGCAGCGAGTTTGGAGAATATGCATTCATTCTACATCGTTGAGCAACCTGCTGTGTGCCCTGCATTATGCTTAGCTATTGGGACTACAAGGAAATTATAGTCTAACAGTCTCCGAGGAGACAGAAATAAATCAGCAATTATAATAAGTTGCCATGACAAAGGCAAATATAGAGTGATGTGGGAGTGAAAAGGGGATTTGTCTAAAACTATAAAGTTAGGGAAGTCTTCCTGGAGTAGGTGAACTTGGACTGAGTTTGCGGGAACAAATGGATTTCATGAATTGCTTGGAATTATTCAGCCATCAAGTTATTTACCTACAACTTGAACACTAATCTTCTGCATTCAATGCTGTGCCCTTTCCCCTACCGTAAGGATGGTCCTTGACATTGAAATCCATCGACATTCTCATTCAGAGGTCTACTTGTTGTGTTTTGAGGTCAGAAATCCCATCTTTTTCTTTTTACGCCCATTCATTCCCTCCTTTTAGACTGAATCTCTGCATGAGTTTGAAAGGGAGTAGGCTAGGCTCCCCAAAGGTGTAATGTTACCTACTTAGAGGAATTAATTCTGTTAAAGTGACATTTTCTAAGAAATCCTTTTTCTCTGCTTTCCTCCATTTGGGGGCACCATAATTTAGTTGCAATACTGTAGCCTTCACTAAATACAGACTTCATTTTACAATAACAACTTGGTGTATTCCTCCCACATCTCCGGAATTCAGAGTTTTATAAAAGCGAGCAGTTTCTTCTCTTGGTTTCTAGGGCCTCACTCCTTCTCATCTCTTTGGCTGGTTTCTTCTCGTTTCTCTCACCTCTCAACTTCGGAGGGGTCTGTTCTCTGCATTTCTCCTTCAGGTGGTTTTATCCAGCCTCATAGCTCTAAGCACCCTGTTCTTTCTCAGCAGTTCTCAATGCTTTATTATCAGCCCTAATCTCTCCTGACTTCCCCACTGGCACTTCTCATAGACATCTCATATTTAGTACGTCCAGAGCCAAACTCTTGATCTTCCAAACCTGCTCCGTCTCAGTAAGTGACACATCCTTGCTTCTGGTTTCTTAGGCCATGACCTTGGGGTCATCAGCTCCTCTGTCTCCCGCACTGCACATCATTACCCATCAGCTCACCTCCTACAGCCGGCTGCCAAGTCTGGGTAATACGTGTCAGTGGGTAATAAGCGGTTTATCGATGCTACCTTCTAATACACAATAAAATAATATCTCTGTTTCCAGAATTTATGGTCGCCCTGTACATTCAGACTTAACTACCGCCCACAACCTTCACTTCCTGCCTATCCTAGGTTGCCATCATCTCTTACCAGCACCATTGCAGGAGCCTCTTACCTGGTCTCCCTGCTTCTGCTCTTGCTGCCTTACCATCTAACCTCAACACAGCAACCAAAATGGTCCTGTTAGAACTTAAAACCCAAGTCAGATCATGTAATAACTAGCAAGGCCCTAAGTGTTCTGGACCCTGCTCTCTCTAACCTGCACACTGACTCCTCTCTACCTCATGCATCGGGCTTGCCCCCGCCTTAAGGCTTTGCACCTGCTGGTCCCTGTACCTGCAAAAGCTGTTGGCCCAGAGAGCTCTTAGCCTGGCTCCCTTGCTTTATTCTGGACTTTGCTCAAACATCCTTTGATCTCCCAGGGAAATCACAACCCCCCCACCTCAGTCGCACTGCCTGTGACTCTGGCCCCATTTTACGGTTCTCCGTCGTAGTGCAGCCATCTGACATACACCAGGAGGTAGGATCCAGGAGGGCAGGGGTTATGTTTTGTTCACTGATACATTCCCGGCATGTAGAAAAGCTGTTCACACATTATTCACTGAAGGAATGAAAAGGGAGTGTCTGGATCCACACTGTCGAATGAGAAGTACACATATCGCCATAAAACGAGATTAAACACAATTATGCACAAGAAGTTCTGATATTAGCCATGATCCCCTTAGAAGGAATAGCTGAAAAATTTTAACACCCACACTTTTAAAAGAAAATTTCTCCATTGTAGATATGTTGAGATTTCACGTATTCCTAAATCCCCCCAGTTTTGCTGATATTTTTCTGAATGTCCGTGATGGTGCGGACTGAAATGCTGGTGTTCTCACGTGACAGCCTTTGTTCTTAGGTTTTGCCTTTGCGCTTGTTCAATTAATGAAATAAACCACTGAGATGGCTTTGCTTGCCTCCCGATATGCTCTAGAAACACATCTGCTGAGCACTACTTAGTACCACAATCACTCGTCTCTGAGATTTTTCTGTTCTGTACTCAGCCCCACACTAGTAAGGGGAGGGGTTGTGTTCTGCTCCCTGGGGGGCAGCACCCTGTGGAAAAGTACCGCATTCTTCAGACTATAAGACGCACCTTCTTACCACATTTTTTGCTTCAAATTTTTTTTCCTGTTTTCCTCCTCTAAAATTAGGTGTGTCTTATGATGCAGACCCCAGACACACCTAAGTTTTAGAGGAGGAAAATAGGGGGGAAGTTTTTGAAGCAAAAGATGTGGTTTAAAAAAAAGTGCGTCTTATAGTCTGATAAATACAGTAGCTTCCTCATTCGGGTGCGAGCTGAACATGCCATGATACTTCCTGGAGCACTATTCAAGTTTTCCTCCTTCTTCCTGCTCCCCAGCCATGGAACTGGAGGGGGCTCAGTGTTTTACCACTTTAAGACTGCTGACTCCGCCAGAATAAGGACTGCACCAGAAGATTGTAGGGTTTGAAAACTGGCAATGGAACCCTGGGGTGTAACGATGACCCAGGTCCTTGAACCATGAAGACTAAAGAATGCTGAGGCCAACCTTGAGATGTCATTGTTTTAAATTTGGCAACATAGCCCCAAGCAGTGTGTCATCCCTGTACACCAAAAGGTGGCGGGCTTGATTCCTAAATGGGGTGCGAATGGGAGGCAACCAATGGATGTTTCTCTCTCCCCCCCACCCTTCTCACTCTCTCTCCCCCTCCCTACCTTCTCTCTCTCTAAATTCAATAAACATTTTTAAAAAATTTTAAATTGGCGACATGTTTTATCTTGAACTTTCCATCTTTGTATCATGGAAATAATGATGACCCTGTTCAGACACAACTCAAGTTTAAGAAAATTCAAGCTGGCGTTGTTAAAAAGAAAGTCCTTCTTTAAAGAGTTAGGGGAAGCAAATCGCTTCTCTTAACTCATTTAACAAATATTTGCTGAGCACTACCTGCTGTGACCAGGGTGCTCTATTCATTTCTACACCGGAGTCTTCTTTACTATTTCAATTTTAAAAAGGAGCAATTATAACCAAAGAAAAGTTGTTTTTTTATTATGGGGGTAAATCTTGAGCGAGGTTTAGGTATAATGGGGCAAAGAGATAGAAAATGATACCACTTCACAATATAGAATAAGTTTAAATTTTAGAACCCCAAATAGAGCTTAACATGATGTTCTCCTTCTTAGTCTTCAAAGGATTAATGCTAGGAACATCCTGCAAGCCAACATTTTCCTCTTTATCTTGGGTCTGGTTTCCAAACTCTGAATGGTGCCATTTAGCGAGTAGCAACGTGTCTAATTTTATGTGAAAGATGCAACGTTGCCATCCATTTTTAGCAAGAGCAAAGAGAGAGGAAGAGGCCTTCACAAGTTACACTTGTTATGGGAGGCAGGAACTTGGGAGGGTAAGTTATAAATTTGAAGGTAAGAACTAAGAGAGTTGAAGGTGACAGAAACTTAAAAATCCCAGAAATCCTTTAGTCCAACCAGCTCAAGAGAGAGTGAATCCCAGACCTAGTTCATGTCTGACTGTGGCAAAACTGGGGCTGGAACACATCCTAGCTCAGAGCCTTTCCTTTTTTTTTTTTTTGGTTAGGGTAGTATTATGGGCTAATTGCACTAAGAAAGCATTTTCCCTGGGATTTTAATATTGTGAGTGATCCAGAGTGGTATTAAATAAGTTCTCCTAAGAATTGTTAATGTTTCTCTGGTTGCATGGCTATACTAAGGGGAAATGAGAGTTTTCCTTAAGACCAGCAGCAGCCTGCCAATGCGCTATCTCTAGGATTAGAAATTTTCTTATGTGAACATAATGGTTCAGGGGGGAGATTGTTAAAACTGAAACCAAGCATAAAGAAGCAAAAGTGTTTCAGTGAACCTCTTGCATTTTAGTTCAACTTTGGCAGCAAGAAAACAAAACCACACAATCTAAGGCTCACGCCCAACCCTCTGAAGCCCCGTGTCTGCTAGTTCCTGTGTGGTTTGCCTACAGACTGCAGTTCTGCCTGGGGGGTGGTTTGGAGGAGGGAGTAAGAAGCTAGGGAGGAGGAGGCACTACTAATGGATCTGTGATGTGAACCCTCTTTTTAGTGCGGTAGCTGGAAGACAGCACAGGTGGATCCGTACTCTGAAATGGCAGTAATTTGGATGTGGACTCATCTTCCTTCTTGCAAGAAAGGATTCTAATTACTCAGTGTCAAAGCCAAGCCATAGACTCAATCTCTTCTCTTCTAAAAGGTATGTCATTATGTAACGTCAGTCCACATACTCTAGCGGTCCTGAATAGTTTTATAGTTTGCAGAATGCGCTCTATGAGTCAAATCTTAATCCCATGGGCTTTCCAAATACTGCTTTTATGATGTTGTCCCATCTCTTCATCTTTTTCTGTAGCAATGTCTGTGGTGAGAAGATTTGACTTCTAACTAGCAAATGAACTAGAAAGGACTTGTTTCTTTCCTGACCCATTACACACACAAAAAAACTCCACTGATGGCTTCTGAGAATTACAAAGGTGAAATTCCACTTCACCACAGTCAGCATTTAATTCAAACTGGGGGATTGGGGTGAGGGGCTAAGCAACAATGAATGAACACTAGTGCTCTGAGGTCAGAATTTCTTTCATTGCTCACGTTTCTACTTCTGTTAGCATTCATGTCACCTTTACGAGCAACCCCAATTTGGATCCCTTTACAAGAAGAAAACTTTGTGTTGAAATAGACTCTGAGAGGGTGTTGCCTATCTTTGTCTCTTTATTAACAGTTGATGCTATATCGCTAAGACTGTCTTTAGTTTAGGCGTCGTCTCAAGACAACTCCTCTGTGCTCTTCGCCTCACCTGTTCCTGAAAACAAGAATTGAATACGTCTACCTAGGGATTCACTAACTTTAAAATATTGTTCATACATATCCAAAAGAGGGGCTTGTTAATAAAGCATATACTACTTGATCTGCACATTACTGAAAATACGCATACTCAGATAAGTTAAGAGGGAAATGGTTGGGATCTAAAAATCCAAGGGCAAAGGTTGCATGTTGCTCGTGTCATGTCATCTGAGAATGGGAACCTCGGGCTGAAGACTCTCGTCCCATGCGACTGCATCTGCAGTAGGTTATTTAGCTCTTTAGTGCCCCCCACTTGCTTTCTTATTTTTGGTTTCGAAAGAACATTTGGTGTAAGTATATTCTGCTTAACAACCCAGTATTGTTTATAAAACTTCATATTTATAAAATAATTTTAAAGTGATTCTCTTTACAAAAAGACCCATGACTAAACAAAGAACACTACATAAATAATCATGTAAGTGCATTTAAATTTCAAGTTTAAGAAAGTTCTGATTTGTACTCTTTTTGAGAACTTTTTTTTGTAAAGAGAGACAGACAGCTCTATATCATCGAATTAAAATACCTTTTTAGATTGAATTTGGAGTGTCTCCCATGTAATAAACTGTAATATTATTGTCCCTAAATCGTAATAGATTTTTCTTTTTAAAATGACTTTACTGAAGCAGAAGGGGAGGAGGTGATCGGTTTGTTCAGTATGAAGAAATACCTTTATTGCTAATATAATATCCTTTGCAATATCTTCCATATCTTAGGTCATGATGAAAATCCCTTTAATTTTTTTAAATTTTAATTGTTCTACATCTATGTTATAGGGATATTGTAAGAATAAATGAGTCAACCTAGATAAGAAGTGCCTTGGGAAAAAGGCGCTATGAAAATGCAAAGTGTTATCATTGTTAATTATTTCTTTGAATCTTGATCATTTTCTTCCCACATCTTATACAAAAGACATCTGTCTCCCTTACTGCCTGAAGCCATCTCTTGTAGAACCATTGCCTTCTGGAAGAGCTGAAAATGACTGTAGTTCGTGCATATTTACTGATTCTCAGAGAATAACAACCACTGGTGCTGGTGACTTGGAGGGTTTGTGCCTAAACTTGAGCAGAACTTGCCTCTTTTCATGGATCTAGAAAAGTCTACAATTGTTCAAAAATGTGTTATTAAGTATGATTCCTTCAGGATGTCTTAAACAATAGTTGTTGCTTCTGGTTTAGTCCTAGGCACACAATCTTCATTTTCATGCCCTTGTAAAACAAACTCAAAACTTGGTCAAGAATCTTTATGACCTATTGAATCAAGGGCAGGGTCAGTTGGTCCCCACCTTGTCCATCTCAAGTATTTTGCCAGCATACCTCGATATGTAAAGAAATAAACCAGCCTCGTGCCTCTATCTATCTGTCTATCTCTCTCTCTTTTTTTTTTTTTGCCACTTTACAATCCTCAGTAAAGTATAGTACATAAATAAATATTCACAAACATTTATTGGATATTCACTAGGTGCTGAGTTCTCTTCAACAATTGTCAATACCAGTTTAATAAGCGTGAGCCAGTAGGAATTTAGTAAAAATTTTTAGTTTTCTTTTTAAATATGAATTCAGAGGCAAACATTTTATACAATTTTTTAAAAAGCTATTACTAAGTACATGAAAATAAAAGTCTTATCTCCAAAGATAAGGCATAGATCTAATGAAGAAAGTGAAGAAAATGTTCAAAAATAAAGTTGAAATATTAGTACAATGAATACCTCTATACTCACCTTGTAGATTCAACAGCTATGAACTTTTTGCCATATTTGTTCCATCTGTATGTACTTTTTTCTGAACAACTTGTAAGTTACAGACAAAGTGATGTTTCACCCTAAATAATTCAGTGCTCATCTAAAAATAAGGACATCTCCTATATAATCACGATGCCATCATTATACCTAAGCAAATGAACAGCAATTTCTTAATATCATGTCGTAACTAGGCCATATCTGACTTCTGCCATTTGCCCCTCAAATGTTGTCTATACCTTTAAAAAAAAAACTTGATCTGATTTTTAAAAAGGAAAGCACATTTTTGCATTTGGGTTTATGTCTTTTTATTTGACACTGAACTTTTTTTAAAGGTTAAGCCAGTTATTTTGTGGAATGTTTCACGTTCTGGATTTGTTGTTGCCTCATGGTATCATTTGTTTCTTCCCTTACCTCTTGTATTTCCTATAAACTTTAATTTAGAACTAAAGCATTGATTCGATTTCAATTGAGTATTTGTTACAAGGTTCCATACTCCGACTCGGCAGGAGGCACATAATGCCAGATTCGCCCTCTCTTTTTGATGCTCAGTCTGATCGTGGCTCCAGGCTGTGATCTCACTCCAGGGATCTCTTTTGCAAAGGTACTTTTTTCTCCTTTGCAAGTAATTAACAAGTAATCGGAGCAAGTGACAGTTTGGGACAGTGGTAATATACTATTTCCCAGCAAACTATCACCAGTGACTTTAGGTGATAACCCTTGCCTAAATCAACTATTCCGTTAAGAGTCATACACATTTTAGTACACTTTGAAGGAGGATTAGACATACAGATTCATCATTATCAGCAACAGCAGATATTTATTGAGTGTGTAAGTGCAGGTGATAACAACTATCATAATAATAACATATAATGAATGCTTGTTGTGTAGCCAGACAGTCTACGTTTGAAACCAATCCTTCAGTTACTAACTGGGCCATCTGGGACAAGTTACTCTTTATGTGTGTTAGTTTCCTAAGCTATAAGATGAGAATAACAGTGGCACTTATCTCATCATATGTTTTGAAGATAAATAGTTGATACATATAAATTTCCTATAACAGTGTCTGTTATTTGTCAAGCATTTTACAAGTATTAACTTATTTGCTTCTTAATGGCACAATGAATTCAGTGCTAGTACTCTCCTTCTTTCACAAGTGAGGAAACTGAGGTACAGAGAGATTAGGTAGCCTGCATGAGGTCACTTACCGAATTTTTTGGACTGTCAGACACACTGGACCATAAGACACACCCAGGGTTTAGAGGAAGAAAATAGGAAAAAAAATTTTGAAGCAAAAAATGTGGTAAAATATTTAATAACATAAATAACATAGGCCACCACCCCCACAATGAGCCAGGTAAACTACATTCGGACTATAAGATGCACCCCCCTTTTCCTCCCAAATTTGGTGGGGGATGTGCGTCTTACAGTCAGAAAAATGAAGTACCTACCTGGATTTAACCCAGGCGGTCTGATTCCAGAGTATTCTCTCTGAAGACTGCCACACGTAATGAGAAGTGACACAAATGAAATTGAATGGAAATCAGTAACAGAACCCTCTCCCACACCCCAATCACCACCACCACCACCTGAGTTTTAAGTTATTGAAAATCTGAGAGTGTTGCTACCAAAATGTATTTGTTTTGTCCCTCAGAAGTACAGCACTCTATTAAGCACAGATGAGTTTACTTATTGTATTTATATAGCTTAAGAAACTTTAAACATGAAAGATAATACTAGGAACTGAAAAATGTAGAACAATGAAGGAAGAGGAAGGAAAAAAACTGAAAGGAATAATATGAGAGAGGACTTACAGACCTCAGAGCCTAAGGGCACAAGATGATACTTGGATGTAGTCAAGGGGAAAAATCCTTTCATTTTTCTCATTCCTGTGCTGTATGAGATTTTACCTCTAAAACACAAGAGTATAGCCATTGTCAGATTTATGAAAGACCCCATGGGACAATGGGTGAGTCTAGCTGGAAGGTAACTTTCCTAATCGGTTGTCTCATACATCAGAGATTCTGTAAATCAGCCCATGGCTTCTGAAACGTAACTGCAACACAGAAGAGGCCTCACAGGCTGGGTACCGGTCACTACCCCGGCAGGGACCTCACATAAGGGTCACAGCACTGTCTCACTCATAACTTGGATGGCCCCTACAGAAAACTCTCAAGTGTAATTTTCTAAAAAGAACTAAAAATAAATGAGAAAAAATCCAACATTAATCATCTTTTCATGTGTTTCTAACAATCATTGCTAAATCAGTTCTGCCTTTTTGTGTTGTTTTTCTTTTAAAGGAAAAGCAGCCTAATCGATCAATTGGTCATAAATATAAAAGTTTGTTTTTCTTCACACCTCTCAGCCTTCTAGAATCACAGGTTTAACACGGCCGCCTACAAATGGTTTACGATTTGTGTCTTTTGTCTGGTGCTTTTTGAGAAAATACTGGAAACAACTGGCTGAGAACTCAGTAGGAATTCAGTAAATAATAAGTAGATACTTTTATTAAATATGATTTTAAAGAAAAAAATTTAAAATAACTAAGAAATATTAGTAGGGAAGTACACAAGTAGAAAAAAATCTGGTTGATTTGTATTTTGAAATCGTATTCATCATTTTATAGGTCACAGGTTTTTAGCACTTCATGAAGCAACATGTGAGGTTAGATTTGCTCCCCTCCTGTAAATTCTAAAGTTATATTCTAAAAATATGGATTGTTGAATCAGTAAGGCTATCAGGAGGGTCTCAACCATATGCTAAATCTAGGAAAACTGTCCTATTTTAATACATTATTTGGACTCTTTAAGTTGATCGTAAATACGTTGCTGTCCAGGACAGCACATAGGTTCTTGCTGGTGGTGGTAAGGTGCGGGGTGGAGGGGAGTGTCAGAGACACATCTACGGAGCGGAAGAAAGCCGTAGAAATTCCCCCCGGGGGAACCAGCGTGTCCAGCTCTCATCACACGCTCCTTTACACAGAACTTCCAGTGGGCCGGTGATCCCCGGCGTCCATCCCATGTCCTTGACAGGAAAATTTTCCTTTATTTGGAGTTTTGTCTTATTTTTACCCTGAGCCTTACAATGCTTTAAAAAAAGAGTTTTTACATACTATCTCATTTGATCTGGCTGTGATCTTTGAGGAAGACAGACCACATATTTTAACCTCTCGTGTTGCAGAGTAGGGAAAGCAAAGCCCGTGCGGTTAAACAACTTGCTCGAGGTGATTTTGCTAAAGTCGGCCAGACAGGACCAGAGCTGGTGAGCTGTAGCCCAGGGCGCCTTCTGCTACACCGCTCTGGGCACAGCATTCCGGGGATGCATTAAGGAACCCTTAATGGGGCTTCCGGAAATCTGCATTCTGGCTCTACTGGAAACTACCTGTGTGACTTTGAACAAGATGTTATAACCTCTCTGGGCCTCAGTTTCCTTCCTGGTCCAGTGAGAGTTAGGACACGTGCTCTCTAAAGCCCCTTTGGTTCTGTTGCACACTCCTTGGGGCTGAGAACAGAAACGACTTATTCTGTGATAGATGGCAAGACCTTCAGCCCTGCCCTGTAGGTCATAAGAGCCAGCGTCCAATTCATGATGGGTCCCTTCACAATGCCCAAATCCTGTTAGAAACTGTAAACTTCAATAGTGCTTTGATGGGCTGTTTGTGTGTCATTCTCCAGGTCGCCTCATTTTTCTGCAGGGCTGTCTCACTGCAGTTTGGGTCTAACTGTGCTCTGCATCAGGCAGACATAACACAATCTATTATTTTCTCTCTCGGGTAGTTCAGAGTATAATATGGAAATAAATAATGCTGATGGACTTATTTTGGGCTTAGACCTTATCCTTCTAAAAACGTTATTCCTCTTAAAGCACCCAAACCTTCCACCTGATTTTTCATTATTAAGAGTTATTTTTGTATTTCTTTAATATCCCTGAAATTGCTTGGAAATCTGAGATTTATGTGACGGCCTGCAGCACTGAACGCAGAAGCCTTGAGACAAGAAAGATGTGATAAGCTTTTGGAAGTATTTGGAGAATCTTTGAGTCAGAATAATTAGGACACATTTGTATGTTAGCATTTGTTTCAGATTTATAAAGTGTCCAGAGCATATGCTGCCAAGTACACAAATCCATGATACAGTCCCAGTTTAATTCTGAGTCTCTCCGGGAAGCTAAAACAAGCAGAAAATTCTCGTGCTCCATATGTCAGTAAACTAGGGTTTTATAACACCAATTATCAAACAGTGGAACTGCAAAAGCAAGGGTCTGCTACACATTGGAGCAACCACCCCCCCATGATCTAGGCCTTTGGACTGACCCCAGTCAAATACCGTTAGCACGAGCAGGCTGGCTTCCTCAGTAACCAGGAAAGCGGCAATCTCTGTTTGTGATTATCGGCTGATGATAGGAAATTGGGCCCCTGTTTCTCAGTCATTTTGCTCTTTGAATTTTCTAAAAGAATTTCAGGCTGGCGAATGGAGTGATATCAACCTCTTACAGAGAAGGGCGCAGTTCGCTCTGCGCTTTGTCTGGTCATTGGACCGTGGGAGGCAACACTGTCCTGGGGTGACAGTGACGGAGCATGAGCTCAGGCAGACTTGTGGGTGACTCAGTGTGCCTCACACACTCCTCTGTCCTCTAGTGAAATGATACTGTTCTTTAACCTGCTGCTACCCAGGAGACTTAGGGAGAGGCAGGCATTGTTACCCCGAGAGCATTTTTATATCTTTGATGTAATATAAACACCTAATACTTCATCTATGAAATGCATAACATGGTGATTTCTTATTTAAACAAATCCATTTTGTGGAATTTCTGTCTTCTAGACCAATAGTGTTAAGAGACCGCTAACTCATATCATAAACCAGATACTGTGCAATGTTGCACCTCGACACTTAGTACCCAGTAAATATCCAGATGATGAAGGAGAAATTGTGAAGTTAAAGAATCCCCCAGCTGGAGAGCAATTCCCAAGACCTGGAACGAGCAAGATAGAGCTCTTAGAATGTAAACTCTGTTTTTCTCTAGCGAGGATACATACCTTTTATCTTAAAAAATGCAAGCTGTAGGGAAAAGTAAGTTTTACTACACAGCCAACTCTGTCAGCTCACATTATTTTATAAAGTGAAGGTTCAATTAGGTGTTATTATCATCAAGAGAGCAAGTTGTAGGGCTTTGTCATGTAGACACTATAAAAAATTACCTGTCTGGTTACTTTAATTCATCTTTTGGCTCCCGTCAACAGATAGCCCCTTAGTCCCCAGTTCACTGTACCCAGATGTACTGAGAACGTTTAAGGTAATAAAAACAAAAACAAAATAGGGTCCTTTTCCCTAAGGGGCTAACAAGCTATTAGGGAAACTGGGACAAACAAAAGAAAATGCTACTGCAGTGCAAAATTCATGATGAGGACTTGGAGTAAATGGCTCAAGGCGGTGCTTTGTGGAGAGGGCTTTCTGAAGGAGGCGCACCTGCAGGCAGAGGGAGCCGGCTCGTGGAAGAGGCAGAGATGCATCCACAAATTCGCACATTTCAGGAAAACCATAGGAGGAACAGGGTCTTCTGCACTGAAGATCTGTTTACTTTGCAAATGACACAGTGGAGAAGGCTCCTGTACAAGGCTCCCATGATTTTTTTTTTCTTGGGGATCTAAACATTAAATTTCTGCCACTGGAAACTGTACCTCAAGCTCTTTTCCCAGAAACACTGCTCTGCCCTCACTTCCAGTTATGCCCTCCTCTAAGTCTCCTCTTTCAAACACAAATATCCTCCATTCTTTTGACTACTCTCCTATGATGTGGCTTTACAAACTCTCATCATTTTAAGTGTTCACCTCTGCCAGACTTTGGTTGAAGGCCCCTCCTAAATCACAGTACCCAGATGGGACATAGCTCTCCAGGGGCAGTCTGATATATGCAGGACACCATGGAGTAACAGCCTCCCTTGATGTATACCTTATACTCCTGTTAACATGGCCCAAGATTGCATAAGTCTTTTTGGCTTTGATGTCACACTGCTGACTCATAGTGAAATTGTGGTCAGATAAAACCTGTGAGTTCCCATGCACCACTATGAAGCCAGATCTTCCTTACCTAGGCACAGAGGTTTAATTGTAGAGAAATGTATTCCTTTTATACGTAGTCATATTGGTAACAACCTATCAAAATATTTTAGAACTAGCATATTAGCTCTCCCTCCCAGCAGACGAGTGGGTATTTATTTACTGGGAGGATATAGCTAGTCTCCTGCTGGATCCCCAGTAGAGGCCTCTAAAGGGTCAGGACTCAGTTATCTCCTTCTTGTCCATAAATTGTCTGAAACCCTGGACAAATCTATTGTATGTCTTTAGACTAACTAGTGAGCCTCACCCTTTGTAACTGTAAAATAGAAGCAAACAAATACAAATTTGCATATCCCAAGGACATGCAACAGTGAGTCAGATGTCTGCAAAACTCAAAGTAAAAGTTACTCAGAGGCAGTACATATGAAAGAAAGAAATTTTTATTTTAAGCCCTTGGCAGCTTTCAGAAGATATGATTATCCTTATCACTCACTATATGATACAGTAAATAGCATTCATGTTTTCAACTGATTTAAAGTTATATAAGTTGAGTCGTCCGATTTGGGGTTGTAGTAACATCATATGATATCAGTATAATTTCAGTGCACAATTACTTGTAATTTGTGTAAACACCATAAGGTACAGTGTATCTGTTTTATTGCAAGGCCCTGTTTAAAGTGGTTCTCCTCTGTCTATCCTCTGCCCCAGCCCCATCCTCAACCCCAGCCTCTTTCATTAGTAAAATGAGATAAAACAAGGACTACAAAGACCTTGAAGTTTAGGTTTCTGTCAGACCTTTGGAAACCTCTGAAAGTCTTGCCAAACTACAATAGCTCAGCAGTTCATAGGCTTTCGTTCCTGGCCAAAGCAGAGAACTGACAAGTAACTTGTATAATATTTATAATCTCAAGCTAATAGAAATGTTACATTTCAAAACACATTCTGTGAGCAGTCTCATTCATTATAGAAAGGTGCAGGCAATGTCCACAATGCAAATTTCAATGTTGCCCGTGACCTTGAAACCATTAATATTCAATCCCCTCCCCAGTGAGTTGCCCAGGGCCTTGCTCTGCAACACGAGGAGGTCGAGGGATGTGCAGGGCCGACACCGCCTGGGCACCCGTTAGAAGTGAGGACATCAGACCCTGCCTCTCACCTACTGAATCAGAACCTCAACTTTAACAAGGCTCCCCTGGTAACTCCCGTGCACAGTCAAATCTGAGAACTGGCCTGGGGTGAAGGAATTTCACCCCACTGTACCCATTATCTACATGTGTCATAATCCAAAATTAACAAAATTCCATTTGGTGCTTGTTAACAGTTTAGAGTTGTTAAAATCTTATCAGATTTAAATATTCTATATAATCCATCTATTTCTCAAAGTATATATAACTGGCTTTAAAATACTCTTGCCTTTCTGGGTTCCTATAGAGCAGGGGTTTTCAACAAGGGGTGATTTTGATACCCCCTCCCCACCAGGGACGTTTGTCAATGTCTAGAGATATTTTCGGTCATCCCAGTTTGAGATGGGGGAGAGAGTGCTGCTGGCATCTGGCGTGTGGAGGCCAGCCAGCAATGCCGCTAGTGATCCTGCAGTGCACTGGGCAGTCCTTCCGCACAGCAAAGACTTAACCAGCACAAATGTTAGTAGTAACGAGGTTGAGAGGCCCTGTTATAGAGGTGTATGGATTGCAGAGAAAGAGTCACATGTGCAGCCATGTACAACAGAATGTCACAGGAAAATGGAGCCATGTGGCATAACAGGATATGGCCAGGCAGAGAACAAATAGACTGGCAGCTGCCTGAGGGGCAATAGTGGGGCTTGGGAGGAAGGAGAGGCGTCTAGAACCGATAGTAACCAGTGCTTTGCACACAGAGACAGTCAACATTAGGGACCAGGGCTAGGGTCAGAGACTACATGTGAGGGAGGTGTGGGTTAGAGAGACACGAGGCTCCGAGAGTGGGTACTAGGTGTGATCTCAAAATCATGTGAGACCTGGAAGTCAAGAAAGGATTCCAGGTGTTAGCATGGGGGTACATGGTGGATTTCAGGTAAATCCAGGAATGTGTGGACTTAGGAGCAAAGCAGAATCCCACTTGCTGGAATTGGGACACCTCAGAGCCAGGCCAGGAAGCAGCAGGGGATAAGGCTGCACAGAGTTAGCTGAGCTTTCAGCTAGAGAGTGAGCTTCTTAAGTCCCTCCCAATCGTTGAGTTTGTTTGCAGTAGAGTTCACTGGTAGGAAGGGGTCAAGTGCTTCCAGCTATGGAGGCAGGAGAGCAAAAAGCAGTCTGGTTCCTGGCACTAGCTACTGAAAAATGAAAAATCACGGGATAACAACTGGAATAGTACTTTAGGGGCCCTCTAGGTCATTTCCCTACTGCAGGGCACCTAAATCATTTTAGAAGGAGTATCTACTCTTCAAATGTAAAATTTCCCAAGAAAGATTGCTTAAGGACCTGTGTTGATGCCTAATCCAATCTAAACCAAAACTTCTTCCACATCCCTAGCCCTAAATCCCCTGCTGAGAGGTAAGTGGACTTGCTTTTATCTTACCTTGCACACAGGGTTCGTGCTAACACTCAGTAAAGGTAAACAGCCCAAACTACCTCCACGACTGCCAGGCCCAGCCCTCCCTTCTCCAGGCTCGAGAACCTCAGTTCCATTACCATGTCAACCTGAGTCTCTGCCCAACCTCGTATCCCTTCGCTATTCTCCACGCCCTCTCCAAGGTTTGCCTGCTGGTGATAGTCACGACCAAAATGTATTTATTAAGTGTATGTTGCGTGTAGAGTGTCCTTTGACCACAGAGAGCAAAGGAGGGAAAATGTAAAAGGATATATGTGATCTGGTTGGTTTTTATTAGTCTCTCTTTTCTCTCCAAGTTGTGGGTCTTTGCCAAGTTCGTAGTCCAGCTGGAGCAATAGTCCTTAGGCTAAATTTCACTGTAACATTTTGGTTGAAATGTTACAGTGAAAACATCCTGCAGATGCTTTCACTGTGGCCCTCAGCTAAGGACAATAGAGCACACTATCATATAAAATAGCTCTGACTGAACGTAGCTGTAAATAAAATGGAAATAAATGCATTTGCTCAGTTCCAGAGAAGACATTATACTGTCATGTGGATTTTTTTTTTTTCAAACGAGCTGCAAAACCAACTTCTTTTCCACAGACAGGGATTTGTTCAACTACTCACTCACTTTGCTGCAACTGGATTAATTCCATTTCACATCATGTCTCTAAGTGGGAAAGTACCATAAACTGATGTGCAGCAGGCTAAGTGGATATGTTGATGTGCCCAGCGTCAGTAAGGTTTATGCTGACCAGCTTACAGCCATCGTGGCGGGCTGGTTGTTTCAGCTTCTGTAAAGTAGTTGCAGAAGGACACCACTTCAGTGTGTGCGTGGAGAAGGGCTTAGCAGAGTCACCACAGATCGGAGATGTTGCAGAGTGAGAGGGAGCGCAGATGGGCAAAATGAGATGAGCATCCCTCCCCTTCCTCGTGCTGGAACCACTCTTTCCACTCCTCAATGTTATTAAAATTTTATACATACATTTTCATTTTATCCCATACCCGTGTTCTAAAAGCCACCATTTCAGATTTTTGAACTGCTTCACATGGCTCTGCTGAAGATATACACCCAACCCCACTTGTGGTTGAACAGGCTTACTGTGTGCTCAGCACTGTGCTAAGTGCCACCCAGTAGTGGACCGCCACCCCCCACTCACTCCATCCTCTGCCCTCTGCGGCACAATCTTTTTTGCATCACTCGCCATTTCCACAGACACTGCCTCATCAGCTTCCCAGGATTCTCAGTCTCTGCCTTGGGACCCTTCCCTTCATTTCTCTCAAATTGCTGCTTTATCCTGGCTTGCACTTGCACAAGAAGGCTGCTAGTAGCAATTTATCTGATTTCTATAGCTGGTAGTTTCTATAACTAGTAGTTACTTTCCAAGGAAATAGCTCGTGGAGATGAGCCTGGGGTGTCACGGGGCTGTTAAATGAATCAAATGTGATAATGTGTATTTAAAAAGCCATTAGTAAAGTGTAACGTGCTCTCCAAATGTAAATTATTTCTCCATTTTATGATTTTAGGATTGAAAAGCAGTTGGGTAATATATTTATTAAAATTTAGTAAGACTCAATAGTACAGTTGAAAAAGAAAATCAGAAAATCTGGGGCATTGACCCCTCCATCCACAAGCTAGAGGCCTTCGACATTTCTTATAGCTGAGTGCATGCATTGCCCTGACCACGGGCAACAGATCACGTCTGCTCACCATCCTGCAACAAGGCCTTCGTTCTGGCTCAAGCTCCCCCATGCCCCACACAGTCACCTTCCAAAATCTCAGCCAACCTTCGAGGGCAAACCCCAAACCTACCCCTTCTCCCAAGCTCTTCCCCAGACAGAATTAATCTTTTTCTCCCCAGCACTCATGGCAGCCTTATGGCAGAATTATTTATGTGGGTATTGATCTCCCTGAATTGACTGTGACCTGCTGAAGGGCATCTTCCTGGCCCTCGCCACCCTCTGTGAATAACAACAGCTCAGAGTAGAGTGGCCAGAGGATAAAGGAGAAAACTTCATGGACCAAAAATGTCCACGAAAAGGTTTTCTTCCCAGAGGCTGGTCTCAGATATGGAAATGTCTTTGGGTGAGCAACATCTGGGGAGAAAGACCCCTCTGAAATGGAACAGGGTCAGTTAAATAGACTCATAAAAACCCTGTGGGTACATGGAAGCTTCTATTTCTTCTTCTCTGTGCTTTTCTGTACATTTAAATGCTTTCTATTTAAAAATTATCTTAAAAAGGCTGCATCCTATTTAAAAGTTAGTGAGTTGAGTAACTTTCTAATTTGATTTTCAAGCCTAAAAGTTCCTCTGTAGTTTAAATTACAGAGGTCATTCCTTCCTCCCCAGCTTACCTGTACTTATCTACTGAACATGGTCCCCTTGAAGCTGGTGGTTCTTAGGCTATGTTTCACACAATAACAGGTTACACTGCACCTTTATTGAAAGGAATTCTTTATGCAGGGTGTGGGGCTTTTGGAGGATGAGAAGTGCCACTTTTTTTCATATTTTTAAAAATCCATGAACTGATTTAGTATTTTAATATTTTATAGCAGAGCAGAAAGTATTTTTTAGGAATCATGTCTGAACAAACCAACCATATAACTCTTGCCAAGTACGTAATAAGTGCTCAGTAAATATTTTTTAGAATAAATCAAAGTGCTCTGCACTTCCGAACAAAAGACAACTTCAGTCATTTAAAACAGAACCCAATGGGTATAGTTTCCCATTGCTGCTCTTTTATGTTTGTTAGAAATCATAGAAAAATGGGAATTTGGGGAAAAAATTAGTCACTGTTATGGAAACTGTACTGATGCGAGCAGATTGTATCTTTGTTTATAGTGATTTGATACCCAATTATTTGAGGGTTTTGTTGTCATCTGTGTTGTTACTATAATGGAAGATTTGCCCACAGCCCTCATTGGATGTCAAACTCTCTAGCTTGGCCCAGTTCTTCCTGCAGCAGCCCAGGCCTTCCTCTCTCTCTCCTTCCTCTCCCCTCCGCCCCCCAGCCCTGAGTTCTCTAACCTCACACTTGGCCAGCTTCCCTGACGACGCCCTTCCTCCCCTCCCCCTGACAGAGGCTTCTTGTCCTCAGACATTACACCCTGAAATTGGGAGCTTTCAGTGAGTTAAAAAGGGAAATATAGAATTACCTGGCTCTATCAGTGTTTTAAGTGTTCTTGTAGACTGAAATGAGAGCTCTTGTATAAAACTACTGAACTCTTTCTTAAGATATGCTAATTTTTTTCTCTCTCTGATTGAACTGTTGACCTTCTGGATATATGACTAGTTATTACCTCAAGTATGTTTGGAACTATTCTTGCTCTACCCATTCTAAAATGTAATTAGCGTGAAGACACTATTGTGGGAGCACGTCACCTGGGGCTGGGATCTCATTAGACAGCGCGGATCGAGCAGAACTGAGCATGCTCCGTGCTTTAACAAAGAATCTCCTAAAAACTCGGTGGCGCTGGAGGAAAAGTTAACGCTTTCGTGAGCCCTCTCTTGCTCATACATTGATTTGTGTAAGAATCCAAACTGAGAGAGGGTCGCGGCTCTTCTGTCTGAAAAAATGAAAGCAACTCTGTTTTCTCAGCAGTCTATTTTTACGACGCGGCTGCTGTCACAGGGTCAACCAAAACCAAAATAATTCCTTTTAGAGCTCAAGCTTTTCCCCTCAAGTCATGCAAAGAATTTTAAGACATAATATTTATCCTTTCAACAGCAGATGTTACAGAGAATGAATATTATCTAGGAGATAGTTACCAAATATGGACAACTGGGGCCCGTTGAGGCGCGCCCGCTCCCCAGTTATTCACGCTGTTCCTTGAACACTGCGCATCTCTTCCACCGCGGAAGGGGCTCTTCATTTTCTGGACCAAAGACCATTTCACGCTGCCTGCTCAGCTATTTCAGGCTGTACGCCTAAGTCTGGGACCAATCCCAACGGTTATTAAACCTTAAATGAATAATAATGAAGCTCCTCATCCTGGATCCCAGAGCTTACCATTCTAGTTCGCTCCGGAAGCCCCAGTCGGACCCTAAGGGATCGAAATTTTTGGGAGAACACTTGCCTAACTCTGCCATTCGCCTCGTTTGCAAGTCTAGGACGTGTTTCAGCGCACAGAGGTGCATCATGTAAACAATAATTTCCCATTATTATAACATTTTCTCTAATAGCACAAATATTTCTGACCTAAATTTATTCTTGTCATGGCCGTGTGCACAAGCAGAGTCTAGTTTGTCTCTACTATATATTAATACCGTATTAATTAGCTTTCCAGTGCTGCCCAAACAAGGAACAGAAAGGATCTATCTAAATCACAAAATACGAAACAAAGCTAACACTTTGTTAATTATATTGTAAGGGCAGTCTCAGCATTAGGTAGTGCAGCAGAATGTAGGCCTGTTTTTAAGAGAAGATAACGGAAAACCCTACTCAATTAACAAAACATTTGTTTATCACCTACTGTGCACAAATTCTGAGAGGCAAAAGAGGCGAAGACCAATAAAATTGGCTAATTTTGCTCTATAGCCATAATTAAAGGCAATAAAAGGCAAGTTAATATGTGTTTTGATTTAATGTCAAAATAGCTGACATATAGCAGACAGAACCATATGAAATCGACAGTGTCTGGCAGTTTTTTACCAAAAGAAGTTGCAATTCATGATTTGACCTAATATGAAGATACTCTTGTCATACTATACCAGTTCCTAAAACATTATACTGTTCATTTTCTTTCTGTTTTTTAAATTAAACGATTCATTTCAAGTTGAAGCTGTCATTAGACAATCAATAGAAGGTATATAAAGGTCAGAGATTTGACTCCTGTTTTTTGTATTTATTTTTGTAGACACAAAAATAACATATATTTTATAGTTTTAAAGTTTTTGATTACATGAGATACTGTATTTGATTTAGAGTAACAAACCTGCTGCCTGTTCTTTGTGTGATACTCCCCAACTTTGTGTGGTACTCCCCAACTTTGTGTGATACTCCCCAACTTTGTGTGATACTCCCCAACTTTGTGTGGTACTCCCCAACTTTGTGTGGTACTCCCCAACTTTGTGTGGTACTCCCCAACATCATGTGATGTTTCCCCAACTCATGTGATATTTCCCCAACTCATGCCATTTCCTTCACAACCTTCACACAAAGCTGGCTTCTCTCTTCCCTTCTTTGCTGCAGAGATGTTTGGCTGTAGAGCACTCCATTTATTTGCAAATACTTCTCTATCGGTGAGTAAATCTAACATCCAGTCTTGCCAGTCCGGTTACTGAGAAATCAGAACAGGTTACTATATGTGTATTCCACTAAACACATTCTTCTGGTTTCATCAACAGTTAACAAATATTTACCAGGCACCTATTTTGTGCCAGCAGTGGAGTCGGTCCTCTGCCAAACATGAAGTTGTATCAACAAAAATGTATGCATTAATATAAGTCCAAACTTAGTGCTAACTATACAGACCAGGCACTGCTCCAAGCACCTGATGTGTATGAATCTGTTTAACCCTACCCAAGGGGGTAGATTTCATTGTTTTATTTATCTTGAAGATGAAGAAACCTGAGGCCAGAGGAGTTAACTGAGCTTCTAGAGCCCAAATACTTAACCAAGACATCAAGAATTTGTCTGGTCATTGTGGGGGACCCGGTGTTAGAAAACAAGTGCTTTTCCCAGACCGTGAACCAATTAGTGTGACCAGTTAGCAGTGCCTCCTAATGCTCTAAAATAGTAAATACCAACCCAAGCCAACTTGTGTATAATGTCAGAAGACACGTGAGCCTATCACAATGGGTTTACTCCCAGCTCAGGACGCTAAGACGCTGAGACCCCTGTGAGGCCGGCCTCTAACAGACACTGGGATGCAAGCCAGCACACTGAACAGCGCCTCCGTGGACAGTCACATCTTACCCCAAATCTTATCACAACGCTGCAGAAGGCCAGCACTATCAAGAAAATGTTCACTCATTTTCCCGTTATGCCCAATGTGTGAACACTGATAACACATCTAAATTCGAAGAAAATCAACAGAAGTCATCTCAGTCAACCTGAAAAGTCTAGTGACTCATTCACAGCCTTTTCACAGAGCTCCTGCTGGGCCGGTTCTCCTGGACCAGCCTCCAGGCCTCCTGCAGCCGGAGTGCAGCTCAGCACTGATCATCTGCACTGCGGATCGGGTGAGCGCTGACTTCCTTTTGCACAGGCATTTGAGTTGCTCAGCAAGCTGCCCCTGTTTCGTGCTGACAGTGACCCCACTGCTTATGTGCCCAAGGCAGGCTGAACAAGGTCGCCTTGGAAAAAACAACAGGGAAGAAGATGCTGGCTTTTTAGCCCCAAGAGTAAATTCCATCTCTCTGAAGGTAGTAAATGTAACATCTAAATTTGACTCAATTTATGTCGCCTATTAATACGTGAACACATGTGGATGCTTAAACCATGTATGCAGACTGCTTAAAACAAAACGAAACAACATACTGCCTCATTCATTAGAAAGATAAGAGCGGCAGGCCAACTCACCAGAACAGAGACAAAGGGGCGCTCCTCTGCACACATGCGCACACATGCTTTTTGGTGTGGTGAAGTCCACAAGACAGTTAGTTGCTCTGGCAATGAAGGGTAATTAATGTTTTCAAGGATTTTCGTGTTAAATTTAAACTAGTCACATGAACTTACTGAGCTCTCGTGAGCTTAGCTTTAGGCCTCCATCCTCAGAGAGGGGTCTGCCACCGATTTCCACCTCCCTGGTAAGGCAGTAAGCAGACGAGGTAAGGGCAAAGGCTCAGGAGCCAGGCAGCTCAGGCTGGAGTCTCAGTTCTACTGGTTTCCAGCTGTGCCACTCAGCTAAGTTACTTAACCACTCTGTGCCTCCATTTCCTCACCTGTAAAATGGAAGTAATATAACTAAAATGAACCCACTTGGGTTTGTTATGGAGATTCCATGAAATAAATGGTAAAGCGTTTGGAACAATGCCTGGTTCAGAGTAAGCCCTCAACATATGGGAGTTATTTGTTGCAGTAATGAAATGGGCTCACATGTTCCAGTTAGGACACCATCGAGCTCTTTTTTGTTTTTAACTTTAATCTTTTAGCACTTCGGTCTCATTTCTTCTCTTGTGTGCATGCAGAAGGAAGATGGTTAGTCATCCTTGGAGTACAATCTTTTATTAAAAACCCTTATTAAGTCTCTTCAAGCTTCTTTTCTGAAGTGAAGGATACAGATTACTTAATTATTCTGTTTTACATGCTTTAATAATTTATTTGATCTTCTCAACCATCTCCAGGTTTATAGTATGTGCAGAAATATTATCTAGGAAATTTGGTTCTGAAATTTCTTATCATCTGCATCCATTAGCTCAAGTGTTTAAAATTCATTGTTCATAAGAGCAAAGTTAAATTCTTCATAGTATTGGTTAGTTACAATATATTGCCATAGTCACCTAATTTTCAAATGCATAGTTCAGCACAAGCCAAACCAGAAGAGACCACAGGTCATTCATCCATTCATCAAATATTTATTGAGGGTCTACTACGTGCTACATGTCAGATTACAAATAAGACACTCCCTACTTGGAGGAGCTTTCAGCTTAGGAGGGAAGACACAGACGTAAGCACACCATTGCAAAATTCTGCATTAGATCCTATACTTGAAGCTAGAAGGTGTCAGGATAATAACCCTGGGGGAGAAGGGAGGGAGAGTTCAGTTCTGCTTGGTGGGAACAGGAACAGGAAGGCTACACAGAGAAGGTGACTTTGGAACCATATGAAAGAATGGCAAGAATTGAGAGGAAAGGAGGTAGAGAGTATTCAGGAAGAAGAAGTAATTTGCTTGTTGTATGGCCAGGGTACCTTCCATGGTGAAGGTATGAGTGAGGCCCAGGATCTAGGAAGGGTGCAGAGATAGAAATCTGCTCGGGTCAGCTGGGGCCAGGCTGGTAGTGACCAAACCAAGAAGCCTGAGCTCCACCTGCAGGCATAGGAGCCAGGGGAGGGCATGTTTTACAGATCACTCTGGAAGCAATGAAGAGGGGACACTGGAGCATTTGAACCTAGAGTCAGGGAGAAGCAGGTTGCAGTGGTCATGGAGGGAAATTATAAAGCCTGTGCTGAGGAAAAGGTGATGGAAAGAAGGGAGTTGATTGAAAGTATATTTAAAATACAGGGTTTAAAGACCCAGGAGAAAGGGATGCTAGAATTGGATACAGGGGAAGAAAGAGAAGTAGGGTCCAGAAGGAATTCCAGGTTCCTGTGCAGACCACAGTGGGGGCCATGGTCCTATATGGTGCCATATAGGTACCATATAGGGCCACAGTGGAGCAGGCACAAGTTGGCACAAATCCTTCTCCTGAAATGTCCCTCAAAGACACATGTCCCATTGCAAGTCAGTGGGGAACATCAGTATCCCATGCAAGGATCCATATGTGGGTTATTCTTTCTAGAATACCCTTTACTATAGGTAACGTATGAGCTAAGATAATGTTTATGTAGGGCTCTTAATTTTTAATTGCCTGGAAATTAATTTTCCAAATACAGTGCTCTCATTATCTCAGTTACCGATGCATGCCATAGTATAGATCTACTTGTTTGCCTACTTGTTATCTGTCTCCCCAGCTGAAAGCAAGCTCCCTGAGGTCACGGACTGTGCTGCTTTTCGTCACCTCTTCATCCCTAGCACCTAACATGGTGTTTGACTCGTGATAGGTATTCAGTACATGTTTGTTGAGAAAAACTAATGAATTTCCACGTGAGTAAAAAGAAACAATTCTATCCTTTACTAATGTAGAAAGAAAAGAAAAGAGGAAAAAAACTTGGGCTTAAAACAGTTTTACATGAACAGATCTAATTTGCAAAAATGGAACTGGAGTTTAAAAGCTATCTTTCTTCCTGAAGCTCTACTTCTGGGAAAATCACAGCTGCCAGCTTACGTGGCGTTTTTAACTGCCCAGTTACAAATTCTGCACAGTCGTACATGTTGGCAAAGCTCAGCTTCCTTCAGTGCTGTTGGATCAGTAAGGAAGTGCTGCTTTTCCTTATTGATTTAATGCCAGTTCCTCTTTTGTGCAAAATCCCATGTGCTGCTCAATGGAACACGGACAATAAAAACTGAACATCGGGACCAGAATTCAGTCACTCATGTTCCTCTCCAGTCAGGTGACGTTAAACCATTTCTAATTTCAGTCTGGAGTGTTCAATCGTTTTCCTCTTTAAATTTAGCAGAGTGATTATTCCTCCTGATGGGTTGCACATATGCTCCTTTTGATTTGTGAAATAGCTCATTCCTGGATGAACTTTAAGCTCCAAAGTAACGCATATGAAATACTGTTTATGAATCATGGGAGAAATGTTTCACAATCTCATTACTCCAAAATGGTTGCACCAAACCACTCTCTCCAAGGTTTTTTTTTTTTTTTTTCAAGACAGAGGGAAAAAAAAAAACCTTCTGGCTACAGCACTATGATTATAATAATAATCATACTTCCCATGGATTTTACTCAATAGTCTCATAGAGGCTACAAGGTGAAAAATGTATTAGCAGCAAGTTTCCCGTGAGCAGGACATTGTGCTAGGTGCATAGACTATCAAGAGGGGTGAGGTGTTCCTGTCCTCCGGGGCATCCACATTAGCTGGAGAGGTAAGACACAATCCACAAAGGGCAATTAATAGTCACAAATGAATGACAGGGTCAGTAGGTATCTCACAGGGTTCAGAGAAGAATAAGGTGACCAGAGAGCTGAGGAGATGGACTTGAACTTAAGTTGGACCTTAAGTGGGGGTCTGGAGTGAGAAAAGGTACAGCGGTGGAAACATTCATGGATATCATTGCTAGGGGTCCCATGTGGCTGAGGCAGAGGTTGTGACAGGTAAGGAGGGAATAGCTTGGGTATGGCCTTGAATGCCACTCTAAGGACTTTGGACTTGATTCTGTAAGTCAACTGGAACCATTGAGAGTTTCTGAGCAGAAAGGATGTGAGCTAAGCAATGCTTTACAGAAACTAAATCAAGCAGAGGTCTGTGCTATGACTTTAATTGGGGTTGGCGGTTTCAGAATTGAGATAATGAGACACTGACCCAGGCTGGGGCAGTAGGATATCTCTACCATACATTACATTTTCGTGAACCCTTCTTAGGGATTCTTATAAAACTGTTTGGTGTGCCTAGCTGTCTCCACACTCTAAGACAGTGAAACTGTGATGTTATTGTGTGCTGCATGGAGCCCCGCGGTTTGTACATGGAACCGGCGCAGGTGTGGTCTACGTGCAGACCTCAGAATCTAGGCAACTGGCAGTACAAAAGCTGGGGGGGCCTCAGAGCCTGCAAAGTCCCGTTCCTCCGCTCACCAGTTCAGAAGCTGGCTGTGCTCAGTTCACATAGTTCACCAATGGCAGAGCCAGGGCATGTCGGCATCTCCTTAACTGCACTCTGAAGGAGGTCCAAATTCTGCTTTGGGGTGTGTGTGTGTGTGTGTGTGTGTGTGTGTGTGTGTGTGTGCGCGCGCGCGCGCTCAAATTCTGGCAGAATCCAGAAGATGTTTTTGGCCCCCTGAGGTAGTTGAAATTCTTTTCCTTTACTCTCCCCAGAACCCCCACCCCAATCCAGTCCCTCCCTGAGCCTGCACTGCATTCCCGCCCACTCCCTGCCTCTGTGCTGCCCTGTGGTACCTTCTGGCTTATCGTTCTCTGCTCACACCCTGTGATTTCTTGCAGCCTGCCACTGACTGTGCCATCCTCTTTATCTGGAACACTTTAAGGCCCCAGCTTAGGGCAACCACCTTCAGAAAATGCCCCCTGGCCTCAGCCCCTCCCCTAGGCAGACAAAGGTCTCCCTCCATGGAGCTTCCACACTACACGCACAGAGTTCTATCACTGTGTCTCCATGATGCCTTATAATTGTCTGTTGATGGGCCTGCTTCCCTCCTGCCCTTCAGCCATGAGCTCCTGGAGGCCAGGAACTGTGGGGCTGCATCACTGAACACCCCATATCTAGCCCAGTACGTGACACATACTTGCATTTAAACGTCTGCTGAATGAATGAATGAATGAATGACATTTGCCTTCTTGTTGTATTCCTTCATTTAATAAATATTTATTGAGCAATTACTTATAATCGGCACCTCAATAGTCACACTTAAATGTCAAAATATACCAATGCACTCAAGCTCCAAATTATGCATGCATCAATTATGCATGTAGGGTGTTAACACGCACACGCAGCAGGAACTGCGTACATAACCACACATACCGGAGCTAGCAAATGCAGTAAACTGCGTGCCAGATGTCCCTGTAATTTACAAAGACCCAAGAACCAAAAATGACAGTTAGCTCCATAAGCCCTCTAAAAGAAAAAAGAAAAAATTCAAAAGAACAAAAGAACCTCAAGCAGAAGGAAGTGGCTATGTTTTTCTTCTGTGCACTCGAGCCGGGGGTGGGGGAGATTTATCAAAGCTTTCTATGCTGGGCAGGTTCATGTAAGTCTGAGTTCCTCAAGGGTTGGTTTTAGGAGCTGTTAGGAAAATTCATTGCCATGCAGGAGTCAGGGGACTGGTTTTTATTCCACTGGAAATTGTTAATGGGGACGGCATTAGCGGCCCCTTATTGCTCTGCCTGATAGAGAGACAGCAGGTTTACCCAAGCAATTCTGGAGCCCTGATCACTGCCAATTAGGGGAGCATTGTCTGGCTGACATAATCAAGTGAGTATAAATATATTTATTGTGATTAGAATGGGGGAGGGAAACAGCAGGAAGACTGAGGCAGAGACCGCCCACCCCCCCACCCTCTGCCTGGCTTCAGCTTGGATCAGGCTCAGCGTGTCTGTCACTGGGGACTCAGTTAAAGCAACTGAGGGCTTTCTAAGGTAGAAGGCACAGTTGAGAATTCAGGACTAGAACTGGTTTTTCCCAGAAGGGGCCCTGTCTGTCTTTATTTTTCCTCCTTGCTTCTTCCCTTTTTTTCATGTTCATTTCTGCGAAAGCTGAATAGAGAAGAGAAACCAGATGCCACGTTGGTCACATTTTAATTCAGCCCTGTCGTCCACGCCGCCCCCACTTAGCTTACCTGCAGCTCAGAGTGATCGCCGGGATAGTGCTGTGACAGGCCACCCTCTCTGCCTGCCTGGCTGTGCAAGTCTGTCTGGCACGGGGTTTAATCTCACTGTGGACTTGTGGGACTTTCGTGGGAATATCTGTGATGTGTCTCAGAGCTGGGGTTGAAAGAGCCCAGTAAAAATAGTCCCATGCAGTGGACTAGATGTGGAAGGAATTTCTCACATTTTAACAGCTAAAAAAGGAGGGCCGGCGTTTAAGTCCTATCTGGTGGCATTTTTGTCTGACTGGATACTGAGGTCTATTTAAGCATCTGCACACATTTCAAAATGCAGGCAGCACCTATTCATCCCCAAACAAATGGCCGAAGGCCTTGTTACAGAGGGATCCATGACTGAATTTCAACTCGTGGCTGAATTTGAATTCTGGTCAGCGCAGGGCCAGTCCATCAGACACTCGACTTTTCTCTTCTCACCCTTGACTGTGTGATAACAGCAGTTCCAGAGCTGAGCTGATTTCAGCTTCTTCCCCAGCCCCTCTCGTGCATGCTGCTCTGTTCTGCCCCTGAGGCCAAAGGCGCTTCCCAGCGGCTGCTGCAACAGAGTGAGGAACCCCCAACCTTGGGTGCCTTGTTTCCCTGGGTCCTGTTCCCTTCAGTTTGTCTTCACAGCTGCCAATGGCTCTCAGCCTGTCTTCCTGAATATTTCAAAAACTGTTTTATTACTGGTGGCAGAGATATAATTTGTGACCATATAAGGGAAGGTGCAGATATACAAAATAATAAGGGGCCCGTGTGAGAGAAATGTCATTTGTACAGATCACTCAGCCTGAAGACATATGACCCCTCTTATTCAGCCTGTTCCTGCTAAATATTTCCTTCTTCAGCTGCTCAGAAGTTGTAAGGCCAGGCTGTCCACCCAGCTACCAGAAAGAATCATTTCCTTTGCTTTTCAGATTATTGTGGACAAAATGCTTCTTTTTTCTGTCTTCCACGTCTTGCCAGATATATTGCTTTTTGAGAACTAGAGCTTATTTACCTCCAAGGCAGAAAGAGAGTCATATTTACCCATTAACAAATTACCACTTACAGTGAAAATACAGAGGAACTCTCTCACTTTGTTAATAAATGGTTTATTTGCCTTGGCTGACCCTTGACCATTGTTCCCTTCAAGTTGGGTTAATTTTCTCTCATTGGTTTTTGTTGACTTATAGCAAATAGAATTTGGTTTTCTGTTTGATTCTGCTTTTTGAGGAGTGGGCCTGCCTCTTCTGGGTCTGTTTGTTTTGTGAGTTGGTTGGATTAAACCCCAACATTTATCGAGTAGCCTATTGTGTTGGGGGTTCTGGGTTCCTGTGAAACACTCCCCACTTGGAAGCTGGATGGTCACTAATCTGAATGTTAACTCTCTCCGAATCCATTATTCCTTTTGCTGTGTAGATGAGGGCAGGCAATAGCCATCAACCAAGAGACAATGGGTTTCATAACCCGAGCTTGAGTTCTGTCGTCTGTGAGACCTGCATTGTACAGCAGTACAACCTTGGGCGCCTTGCTTCTCTCTTTTGGTCTTGCAGTCTTTGTTATGAATGCTGGTGGGAAGAATAGAACAGTCTGTTCTCTGCTGTTCTCCTCAATGAGACCAAGCCAAACAGACAACGAAGAGCCTGGTCAAACTACATAACAATGGTACAAATTGCATATGGCTATAAGAAGGTCTCTTTGGCCTGAGTGTTTAGGTGACATTTAGTGTTGTATTTGATGCATACCACTTAGCTAAGGGGATCAAACCTCTCAGACACACACAAAGCTCTTGATCTGGTTGGACATTCTGTGTTACATCAATTTGATTCTTTTTACTTAGGGTACTTCTTACTAGGAAGTGGTAAAAGAAAAGAAGCAGTCCAGTTAGTACTATATGCCAGCTTGCTGGTTTTGAAACTATACTGTGGTGATGTAAGATGTCACCATTAGGGACAGCAGGATAAAAGGGTGCAGGGGAACTCTCTGTACTGTTTTTGCAATTCCCTATGCATTTATTATTATTTCAAAATAAGAAATTAATGAGAGAATAAATATGAATGGGATTGCAATCAGAGAAATGAGTGTTCATCTTGGTTTTAGTCCCTCGCTGGACCAATATTTCCATTTTGTTCACCTCTTCCTTGCCTTTTCACATATGGCATTTGTGGGTAGTCGGATGAGAGCCAGGGCTCATTTTTCTGTAGAAGAGAAGAAAGAAGTAGAATGAGCCCAGAGAACCTCTGCCAGCATCTGATTAGAAGTCCTGCTTCCTGCCTCTCCCCACCCCCTTTACCTACACAAACTTACCTTCTGCATGCACACTCACCTGTCCGTCCTTCCTTCCCATTCAAGGGGAGACTCCTCGCCTGCTGCTACAAACGAACTCCTCACACACACACAAGGCGCCCACCTGCTCCTGCAATCTCCAAAGGCTCAGTCCTTCTACACAATCTCCCCTTGTGAGTTCCTTCTTACCTGGGGTTTTAACAGCCACCTGTATGAGAATAGGTCCCAAATTTATACGTCTGCTCAGACCTTTTTGCTGGGATGCACACCTACATACTCAACCCCTGACTGGGAATCTCTACCTAGGTGTTTCACATTTCAAATTCCTTCCAGTTCATCTTTTCTTCTTGTATTCCCTCATCTCTGAAAATGTCATCGCCATCTACCGTATTGCTTGAGGCAGAAGTATAAGAGCCATTCCAAGGCTCACACAGCCCTGTGTATAGCCTCTGACCATATGTGCAGTTAAGTACTTCAGATATGGCTGGTCCAAGCTGAAATGTGCAGTAAATGTAAAATACACACCAGAATTTATTCAGAAAAAAGAATACAAACTATTTCAATAATGTTTTACACTGATTTCATGTTGAAATACTATTTTGGATATATTGGGTCAAATAAAACAAATTACTAAAAATAATTTCCTTTTGCTTTTTAATGTACTACTAGAATGTTTAAAATTACATATATGACTTTCATAATATTTCTATTGTATAGTGCTGCTCTAGACTTATCTACCTTTCAGCCACACCCAATTGGCCAGAAGGTCACAATGATCCTCTTGAGTCAAGCAAGACAAGGGACAACATTAGTTAGGTGCACAGGCTGAATTTGAATTTTGGTTCCACATTTTTTGATGCATGTGAACCTTGGCTTGTGTTTAACCTCTCTGAGCTTCGGTTTTCTTATCTGCCAGATACATATGAAAATAGTTCTTACTCCTTAGGTTCTTGCAAGCATAAAATGAGATGATATGTGGAAAACACTTGCTATGGAGATAAAAGCATGTGCAAAGGCTCAATGTCAGGAGAAAGAGTGTGATCTCTCACTGTCATGTTTCAGGCCCCCATCAGTTCTAACCAAGGTTATTTACAATAGTTTCTCAATCTCCAGTTCACCCTGCCCTCCAGTTCCTCACACTGCCATCAGATTAAACATTTGCATTATCAAAATTTTTAGTTATTCCCTATCACCTTTGGGATAAAGTCCAAAGTCTTTGGCATGCTATACAAGTCCCTCCATGGCCTGCCCTCACCCAAATCACCAGTCCCACCCCCGCCAGTCTACGATAGCCACAATGAACCTGACGGGCTCCCCTACTCCTCTACTCCCTGCCTGTGCCATTCTCCCCGTCTGTGATGTGCATGCCCTCTACGTGTCTGCAAGGCTGACTTTGTCACCTCATTTGGGAAACTCCCCTAGCCCCTCCTGCACCTGTGCCCATCCAGGCTGGAGAGGAGCCATTCCCTCAGGCTCCTCGACCACTTGAGGTTTGGCTCCATCGTCACACTGACCTCCCTGGTCCGGCCGACTGGTCTGTCCTTCCTACAACACCGCGAGCCAGCTGAGGCCGAGGGCGGGCCTCGAGTTCCCTCTGCATCTCCGCGCTGAGCACGGTGCCTGGCACAAAGAAGGGCCTAGTAGATGTTTGTTGAGCAAATGTGTGAAGTGTATAGGAGATACTCCTGAGAGAGAGAAGGAGCGCAGGAGCCCAGTGGAATCACGCGGCAGAAAACCTGAAGACAGCATGCCCAGGGAGAAATCACTGCTTCTTGGCCATGCAGACGGAGTCGGGAAAGAGAGAAAAAATCTGGGCAAGGATTTTTCCTTGGGCAAGGAGTCAGTCATGGGAGATTTGAAGTGAAAGACTCTAAAAAAGAAAAAATCATGCAAAAAACGGAACTGCATTTCGTACTGCTGGTGGTTTAGTAACTTCCTCCACCGGGGTTCCAGGAAGAGACAGGCTCTAGGAAGGCACAGACCATGTACAGAAAGGACGAGATATCAGCAACCAATTTGAGGATTATTTGTCATCAAGACAAATACATGGAGATACAAGTAAATGTCAACCTATGTCCATGTGATGAGACTAATAACTTACTGGGGCTGCTGCCTAGGAATTTTTTACTGTGGTACAAATGCCAAGCGTGGAAAAATTTGACAAGTTATAGATATGAGAAAGCAGATAGTGAATTTGAGAAAAATAACATGAAATGCCAGAGTAATCATAAGAGGAATATCTGAATATGTAAGAGGGCTTAGAGGGTTCCTGCTTCACCACAAGTTTAGATTTCAAGAAAATTCACTTATAAAAACAAAAATTTCAATATATAAACCCACTTATCAAAACACATAGTATTCCAGAGTACATACTAGTAAGAAGACACCTTTTGACCTACACAATATTAAAAGTAACAAATAAAACAAGAAAGGTGGAGAAAGGAAGTAGAACATTTTGAAGCTCATAGGATATGTGAATGAGAAAATATATACTTCTGTGTGCAAACCATAACCTTCACCAGAACACTCGAAAACTTCGCTCCAAGACCTCAGGTCTCATGCCACAGGTTAGCCCGCTTCCCCGTTTTCGTGTGAGAGAACTTGTGGGACAGGTGTTGTGTGAGGTGAGGGGCAGCAGGCAGAAATCAGGATGGGATTTTGAAAAGATAAAATGATTCTCTGCCATAATTCTTAACACTGAAATTTCCATCAAAAAGGTCAAAATTTGAGATCTACTAGAAAACCACTTGTTGTGCATTTGAATTCTACTGAGTTTTATCCAGCAGGCCTCCTTAGTGGGTAGCACTTTGCCATTCATGCTTCCTGAGAGCCCTGGCACGTCTCAGTCATTGGCTACCAGCGCACAATGGAGGAGAAGTTAACACCTACTGAGTGCCCACTATGTGTCAGGTACCACGCTAAGACGTTTAGATGAATATTTCACATATTATTCACAAGAATGCTAGGAGGCAGGCACTATTGTTATTCCTGTGTTAAAGATGAGGGGGCTCATCTTTAAATAAATGAATGGATCAAAAAACTATGGTACATTTACACAATGGAATTCTATGCAGCAGAAAGAAAGAAGGAGCTCCTACCCTTTGCAACAGCATGGATGGAACTGGAGAGCATTATGCTAAGCGAAATAAGCCAGGCAGTGAAAGACAAATACCATATGATCTCACCTTTACCTGGAACCTAAACAACAGAACAAAGAAACAAGTAAAGGACACTGAAATAGAAGACAGGCTGAAAGTGACCAGAGGAGAGAGAAGAGGGAGTTTCAGGGGAAAAGGGGAAGGATTTACAGGAACAAAGTTAAAAGATACATGGACAAAAACTAGGGGGAGGGTGGTAATGGGAGGGAAGCAGGGAGGGATGGGTGGACGAGCTGAAATGGGAGTAAAGGGGAGAAAACTATACTTGAACAATGATTTAAAAAAATGATGAGGGGGCTCAGAGGGTTAAATAACTTGCTCAGGGTCACTCAGATAGTGGTAGTGGTAGAGCTGGGATTTGAACTCTGGTAGCCTGACTCCAAAAGCCCATGTGCTTGCCTACCTCATCTGATGTGGCCCCAGCACCACCAGGGGTAGAAACATTGAGTCCCCCAGAAGAATAAAAGAGCAAGAGCACAGGGTATGATGGGCAGGTCCTGAATAAGACCTTAAAGGAGCAGTTTTGAAATTAGACTAGGTGCCTTTGTTTCCGTTAGAAAAGTGTTCCCCTAACTGAGCCAGATGCAGTCCCATACCAGGGCAGCAGACAGACTGACCCCGCCGCAGTCTCAGCTAGGGGCCCTTGTGCAGGGAACAACCTGCACCACTGTGCATAGCAGCCTGCGTTAGATGGCGGAAGAGAAACCAGCACAGAGGCAAAGATAGGGCGCTTAGAGAATAATTAGGAAGCATTTACTGAAGCACATTGCATGGAGTACGTGGTTTTCTGAAATCAGTTTAGAGAGACATGATAGGGGCAGGTTGCTGAAGGCCCAAAACGACAACAGGAGAGTCCCGAGTGGATCTGGGAGGTGGTGGGCAGATGGGAAGATGACCCCACAGACATGTATGACAGAAAGCTTCAACACACAGGGGTCTTGGCTCCATCAAGTAGTGGGGACAGGATGGGAATGCACTGTGGTAAGTAAGGTGACAGAGGGCTATTTAAGAGACATTGAAAGGAAACTTAACAGCCTGGAAAAGAGGACGAGAAGTGGGGAACAAAAGGCATGAAAGGGGGAAAGTGAGTGAGAAGATAAATGCCTTCCACTTCGCATCTTCCCCAGGATGACCCTGAAGGAAGAGCTGCCCCGTTCTGGAGCGTTTTCTTCCGGAGAGGGTTATTGGCCTGGCCGGTAGGGAAGGGGCCACGGGCACACACAGGGAGTGCAGCGAGGCTTCTGTTACATTTGTCCTGATATCCTAGAGAACAAAGTGCAAGAAAGCAGGCTGAATGATAACTACTTTATCTGGTGTGTTTGGAGTCGTACCCAAAGTAGGTTGATTCAGAGATTAATGACAACCTGGAGGGAGACTTTAGGCAAGAAACTGAGTTCCGAGACAACCAATTCGCTTATGATTGCGTGGCAGGCGAAGGGAAGAGTCAGGATTCAAACCCAGCTCTGCCTGACTCCAAAGCCCATGTTCTACTTATTATGGAATAAAGACCAAAAAAGGCAGTAAGTTTGCTTGTGAAAAAACAGAGTTGGAAGAGATGACCAGAGGGGAGGAATGCAAATCCATGCCAGAAAGAATTGTGGCTGACGGAAGAAACTGCCGACGGGGAAGGACAAAAACAAGATGAATGTCAAAAAGATTAAATGTGAGCCTCTTGTTTAGGTTTTCAAACCGCCCCCCCCCCCCCCCCGCCCCGCAGAGGCGGAGAGGCCTGGCCTGACGCCTCTTCACAGTGGGGACTCTTGGGGTTTTGTCATAGCTGTTGAACTCCCTAACAGCCCAGAGTGTAACACATCGTTAAAAATCTACTGTCCAGATGAGTGATTAAATAGTCCAGTTATACTCGGTCCAGCTCAGACCCTGGGTTCAATCGCAGGTAACACGTTCTAAGAAGAACATTGAGAAACCACAATGTGACCTGAAGACAAGGCTCAGGAGAACAAGGAGTCTGAACCTTGTCATATGGAAGGCTGTAGAGGACCCTGGGGAAATTTAAGTTTATAAATAAGAAATCGGGACTTATGAGCATCTTCTTCATAAATCCAAAGCTTTTATTTCTTAGGGCAGAATTCAGACTGAAAATTAGAGTGAGCCATTGTGGTTCACTATAGCAATTCACCAAGTTATTTGTCCCCTCCCAATCCTACCCCTCCCTGTGCCCATTCTCTGACATCTCAATGAATTAGGGAAAGACTGGACCAACTTTCAAGGTCACTTCCAACTTTGGGAACCTAAGATTTAGGGTCCTACTTGCTGTAGGGCCGTAAACTCAATAGCCTGGAACAGAGGCTAAATCAAAACTGGCGATTAAAAAGAAAGAGAACTACTTTAAACAAGGCAAATACAGGTGTTCCTCAGCTTAAACAAACTCAAATTAAGACCTAAATTTCCAGTTGATAGAAGTAATTTGCACTATCATTCTTTTAATTGGCAGCTTTTTGGTGCCTTTATGGGTGACTTAATATTTTAAAATGTAATTATCACCAACTTTTCAGGACAGACATATCAGGGGAAGCAAGGAAAGCTGTTACATGGGTTACTGTCCACTTTCGTGAGTTCTATGCCCAGCAAACTGAAAAATGACTACATTCCAATAATAAATGGGTGCTTGGGTATATAAATAAAAAGTGACGAGAAGATTAAAGTGGTTGTGGTCATTCAGTCATCTACGGTACCCTTTTGAGCTTTGCCCAAATAAGAATTAAGGCAACACAGATGGTGAAGAAAAGGAGAGAGGACACCAAGCCTATGTGCAGCGTTTGCAGATGACTTTCCAGCCCTGGTGAGACAGAGCAAGACCACGAAGGTTTTCGGGTTTATGATCAATGAGCCATGCTTCCTGAAGTCAGTAGAAACAAATATGAAAATCAATGAAAACAAACATGGAATGAACAGCAGGAGAGAAAAGGGAAAGAGAACGCAAAGGCACCATAAAATCCTGGTGACGCATGTGAGGGGAAGTCACGATGTGAATAGAAACTAGGAAGTGAAAAAATAAATGAAGCCTGAAAATCTGCAAAATGTCTGTCTGTCTGTCTGTCTGTCTGTCTGTCTCCTTCTTGCCCTCCACTCGCATCCTCTGCCACCCCTCCCTCCCTTCTTACAGGGCTCATTGGGTAATTTCTGATTCTGGGCAGGTGTTACTAATGCCTCACTCAGGTTGGGGTTTTGACAGCAGGATTCACCATGTCTCTGTAGACAGTTGTCATTACCTTAGGAAACAGTGAGGGTAAAATGAGGGAATGGCAAGTGTCCTATCAGCTCCTCAGCAGTGTGGCTGGAGGGAGCAGCTCCAGCGGGGCTGGTGGGCTCTTCCCGTTTCATTTTTGTTGTAGTGGATCAACGTTTGCGTATGGTGTCACTTAAGCAAAGTGGAGGAGATTTAAAAACAAAAGCATTTTAAATATGCTTTTTTTTTTCAAATTAGATACAGTGAGTAATGTTTTGAGGAGGAAGAAAAAGAACTTGAAAAAATATTATGGGGACAGTTGATGGTGGGAAAGGTTAGAAGAGAGAGAGAGAGAGAGAGAGAGAGAGAGAACACTGAACAGAAAGGAAAGGAAAAGAAGAGAACAGTAGCTTGTCAGTTTATTAACTGAGACTGTTTCCATTCTGCAGTTGCCTTAAAGCAGGTGATTGCCTGGCCTGAGGTCAGCCAAGTTCATTGCAGTCTTTGCCTCCTTGACTGAGGAGTAATGGGCTTGGATTTTGTGGGTATGTGAGAACTGTTGCCATCAAGTGCCTGGCTGAAGAACAGTGCTCAGGAAGGTTCAGGGGGCCTGGGGCTAGTCAGTAGCTATCCCAAGCTAGCTTGGGACGCGCACCTCTTTGCTAGGACTGGCAGAGGCCCCATGTGGAAGCAGAGTGCGCGGCCTTGGGGGCCAGCAGACAGGTTCGCTCCTCTCTCCCCTCAGTTTCTCAGTTATAGAATGCAACATTAATTTTAAATGTCATCGTAATAATAGTAATAGTGGTAGACCCTATCAATACAGGTGTTACTAATGCCTCACTCAGGTTGGGGTTTTGACAGTAGGATTCACCATGTCTCTGTAGACAGTTGTCATTGGAGCTTAGTCTTAGCCGGTTGTGCCTGGATGTAGGTGAGGCTTCCTTGCGTGCTGTCCCAGCGTGGCCGCCCAAGGGCTTCCTGTTTAAAGATGGCTGTGCAGTGACTGAGCTCTGGGCTGACAGCGAGGTTTAGAAGCCCAGTCGGTGTTCTGTTGCCGGGTCTTCCATTTCTGCACTTCCCTCTGGTCAGCGGCATCTTCTCTCTTTTCTTCCTGGATTGTCTTGATCACAGGGGTGTTGTACCTTCCGATGGCTTTGCGGCCAGCACACGGTGGTGAGTGGAGAGACGCTGGCACTAGCACAGGGTGAATAAGGAAAAATGGGCTTGAAAAGCTGGAAGGAGTATATGCTTGGTGGATATACACGTTCTAGAAAGTTTTGACATTTTTTTCTCTACGAGAAAGGATGGTAGATAGCAGATATGCAAAAACGCTTTAGAGACAGATGTAAACTGTTGAACACCAAAGAAGAACCAAGCATTCTCCATCCTCTTCCCGGCAATGTGTGGGATGAGGGTTATGACTGGGTTCTTGGTGAGACACTGAGGCTCAGAGAAGCTAAGTTTCCCCAGCCACCAAGTAAGACTTGAGATTTGAAACAGGTCCCTCTGACATCCTGGTCCCATGAACCTCCACAGTTGCTGGCAGCCTCATCTTGCGCAGAGTGGCAAGTTAGGAAGGAAAGGGAAGAATTTGCTTGAGCTTGATAGGACATATACATTACATTTAAAGAAAAAGATATTTTTCTTACAAAAATATTGAGGGCAAGTAAGAGTTTCTGTGACATCCTTTGAACTTAGAAACAGTTGTTTCATAAGCCAGACTGGGGTTGATTGAAGAAGAGTAAGGTAATAAACAATTAGAACAAGGACTACAATATTGTAGGTCAACTGTGCTTTAACAAAAAATAATTTTTAAAAACTAAACCAGAAAAAGGAACAGCAAATGACCCTGCATCTGGACATCACTCAATTTATAAGGCTGAGGAGGGGCCTGCACAGGGACAAGCTCCTGATTTGTTTTCTTTGCTCTTCTATTTTCTCCCCCCACTACACTGCTCCCCACTCCCCACCCCACCTCAGAAAAACAAAAACAGAAACAAACCTTAAGCAGGAAAAGAGGAGCTAAGTTAAGAAGAGGGAAGCATCCTTGAGACCAGTGAAGTCTCCCTGATGCACAGGGACAGGGACCTGCAGAACCACACTTTGATTAAATAAGGATATGCAGGATTTAGAGGGACTCTCCAGTCGTATCAGGTTTGTAAGTCTTCGAAATACATTTATTTGGCTTCCAAACCTAGAAACCAAGTGTCTTCTGGCTGGAGGGATGGATGTCGTTGGGAAAATAGGAAGAAATCTCAAGGCAGGGCCGAAGGGTGGGACTGATACTCTAGGAGACTGACAGAAAGGGTCTGGTGGAGAGAGCTGGATCGGGGGGTGTGAAGTCAACCTCACTGAGGGGGCCTGTGGTCCCAGCCTGATGTCCAGGGAGAGGACAGCACACCGCTCCTGCCCAAGCTCCCTGTTTCACCTGCAAACCCACTGCCCGCTAGTGACCTGTCCCCAGAGACAGCTCTGTTGCTGCTTTCCTCAGAAGTGAAGTAGTCAGAGAATGACTGCAGGTGGGGGACACACCTGCATAGAAAGACCGGGAACGCCCTGAAGGCTTCTTTCATAAGCCACCTCCTTGCAGCTTCCACAGCTAGCATCGGGGCAGCGCGAGGAGTTGCTGTTCTCAGATGAGCTTCAGAGCCCGTCTAGCTCCATGTGTTCACCCCTGCCTGCTGCGCTAGGGGATTTATGGTTTCCTGGGGCTTTGGAGGAGGAAATAATGAGTCACCTGGGGACAAGAGGGAAATAGCAGTGCCCCTTGTGCATAAAAGCATACAAAATGGAGGCTCCTAGAGAGTACTAAAATCTCAGTCAACCAACCAGAAATGGGGTATAGTTCACTTGTCTTGACTTACTCTGGCTGCAATAAAATCAGAAATGTTTATACCCCGTGGAGAGAGCACCTGTGGAAATAGACCAGGTCTTCCTGAGAAGGCCATTTATTTTTCTGGAATCCTGAGCCTAAAAGGAAATAGTCTTGTATCTGACTTGGGAGGTCCAAGGCCCAGAGAAGCGTAGGAATTCTTGGTTGGAAATCTTTTAACGCAGTGGCCCCTGAAGGCCACTCCCAAGTCCATGGCTACCTGTAAGCGGGGTTGTAGCTGCCATGATTCAACGCCCACCTCACCCTCTGTGCCTGGCCACAGAGCTCAGTTTCCAGAGAGCCCAGAAGAAGGATCTTACTAGAATAGCATTTGGGGGTCTCTATTTCAGAGGATGAGTTAGAAGTAATTCAAGACCAAGCACAGTTGTTGTTGTTTTTTAATGTGTAAGCCTTGTCAGACAGTTCAGAGAGAAGGTTAACGTTTCTAATATGGCCAGCTGATTAAGAGGTCTGCTGTAGCAGGGATTCTGCTGGTTTAGAGTAGAGCAGTGATGTTGTCATATGAGAACCCAAAATGAGGAAAAGTCTGCCCTCAGTCTCTTGGCCATGCTCTGTCTTTTGCTTTCTTTCTTTCTTTCTTTTTTGCTTTCCTTTCCAGATTTGGTTGGTTTGCATTTCCAGAAGACTGTTTAAGCAGCAGCAGACAGGTGAATTATAGATAGTTGTTCATCCTATGCTTACGAATTTTTGAGATTAATGATTTGTGTTGAAACCTCTACTGCATGTTTTTCTTTTATCTGAACCCTACGAGTGTAACTGGAGCCTTTCTGCCTCAGTTTGTCACCTTTTACCTGGCATGGGACGGGACAGGACACTGAAATAAACTAAGGCAAAAAGGCTCCAGCCACAGCCATAAGCTCCAGACAGACACACACACACACACACACACACACACACACTCACTCACTCACTGTAGGGGTTTCAACACAAACCATGGACCTAAAATCAAAAGCATGAGCGAGGGGCCCATCACTGTGAGATTAACAGGGACCCCCTTTTCGGGAAACTCAGAGGGAATTTAAGCATCAGGAAATTTGTAGGAGCAGATGGTTTCCAATCTTTTCCATCTAAGCAATTCTGTATTTTATGGGTTTTAGACTCTTTGAAATGTCAAAGTTTATGTGCCTTCAAAGGCACAAGAAACAATGAGGACAGTCGAGAAACCTGTCTAGATAAAGGCTGTGGGGCTTCAAGATACAAAGAAAAGTTGCAAGATGGAATCGATGGTCTGGGGTGCACCATTGCCCTCTATTGGATTAAATAAATCAGACGTTTAGCATTGGTGTGCACTTCATTATCTCTGGCTGAGTTTGCTGAGAAGTCAGGACACCTTTGAGTGGGAAATTAATTGATCCTTGTAAATGGGTCCTATCTGCGCCCCTTCCCTGAGGAAATCAATGACGGTTGTGACTCTGATGGCAGGTCATTTATCACGTTTTTATTCACTCAGCAAACATGTCCCAAGTGCCCACTAAACACTGGTTAGGTATTATAGGGAATCTAAGAACAAATAACAGCAGCTACTATTAGCAGTTATTGGATACCTACTGTGTGCCAAGTTCTTTATGCACACTAACACATTATACACCCATGCAGTAAGTGTGGCCACCCCTGTCTTATGGATGAAGAAACAGGGCACTTGGGAAGCAAATGGCACATCTGAGGTTCAAATCCAGGTCCATCTACTCCAAAGCCCACACTCTGTCCTCTGAGCTATAACCCTTCTCCTTAAGAAGTTCACAGACTACTAGGAGAGAGGGGATATAGACATAAGTGTGTATGCCAGGGTGTGGCAAGCTATGGCCAGTAGGCCAAATTCAAGCCATCACGTAGTTGTGAGCATGAGCTAGGATAGTTTTCCCATTGGTACGTGGTTGTGGACACACCAGAAAACCAGTAATACTTCGTGGCATGTAAAAATTATGTTCGAATTTCAACTTTCATAAATACAGTTTTATTGGACTCCAGCTTCTCCCATTCCTTTACTTTCCTCTGTGGCTGCCCTCCGGCTACAGCACACAGTGGGGTGGTTGTGGCGGAGACCATATGGCCACACAGCCAAAAGTATTCACTCTCTGGCCCTTACAGAAAAGATTCAATGACTCCTAGTCTATACTCCAAGTGAAACATTATATATCCATAGGAGAGGTTTTTCAAAGGATTTTGAGAGTTAAGAAGTGGGAAAACTAATATTTACTAAGCCAGGGTGTGAGGTGCTACAAGGTTGTACAGGTGTGCTCTGTTTTAAGACTCAGTGCAGGAAAACCCAGACTCTAAAAGAGATAAATTAAAAGGTAGGGATTTGCATAACAATTTTTCCTTTCATTTTGTAAAAGGATTCACCACAGGGTTCTTTTATGCAATGAGCTTCCATATGCATGCTAATATGATTCCATTTACAAATACTCTATTCATAATAACTTTTCAAGAACTTACCTATTGTATACAGTGAGGCTTAGCTATAAACATTAATCATTTTCCTGGCAGGGTAAGGTTTCCTGCTTCTGAAACGTCATTGAGCTGACCCTGCAGTTGCAGAGGGCAGTGGATGCTTTACCTCCTCATTGTCTCCAGGAGGGGCTTCGCCTGACAAATAGAAAGGTTGTGGGTCCAAGTGTCTGCCTTAGGTGAAGTTCAATGGTTGGCATAACTTCACATTTTTAACCAAATTCCTCTTCATAGCTACAGCCAAAACCCTAAAATGTTAACTCCTCACTATTCTATCACTTCATTTCAGGCACAAGATAAATTCATAAAAATTACATTTGTTGCTACTGTCCTGATAAATACGCCACTAGCAGTGCAGCTGGTCCTGGGACAACACGCGTGTGACCTGCTCCAGCTTACTTATGCGTGGGTTTGTGTTCGTTTGTCCCAATAAATACTGTGCTGTTTTCAGTCTGAGGCTGCGTGCCAGGCGGAGGGCCTACTGTACACATCACTTTCAGTTAGGAGACTTGAGCAACCTCGGATTTCCTTATCTGTGGGAGTTCTGGAACCAGTCCCCCAGGATACCAAGGGACGGCTGAGCTTTCGGGGAGTCAAACGTTATATGCCAGTTTTCGACTGAGTGTGGGGTCAGCACCCCTAACCCCCATGTTGTTCAAGAGTCACCTGTACTTAGAAGGAGCAGTGCTTCTCTCTCCCTCCCCCCCCCTTCTCTCTCTCTCTCTCTCTCTCTCTCTGCCCCCAGGCATTATCTTAACTCAATTACAACATAAACTGGGACAGTCATGTGATCTTCAAATCAGAACTCTCCCCAGAAAAATAGGAAGCGGTGCCACTGATTCAGTTCAGGCTCCCTCTTCCGATGGGTCCTGAGCCTGAATCTCCAAACAGCTTTCTGATGTTATGCAATTGCTCTTTTTAAGAGATGCATAAAACAGAACCCTTGGCTATTCATAGCCCACTTGGGAGGAGCTGACATCTTTCGAGAAGTTTCTTGCCTGGCACCGTTTTGACGGTAACTATGTGTCTCTGAACACATTCACTGAATCTGGCTTTCAGTTAAGGATACTTTTTTTTCGATAAACATGTAGTTGTGTTTTAAATCAGTTTGGTACATGATACAGATTGGTTTTGCAGTTTTTAATGAACTGAAATAGAAATTTCTAAATACAGAAGTGTCTGCCTCCGCAACAAATACCTTAAGGAAAAATGAGGTATTTTGATAGAACTACATGTGCATGAACAAGTCAGATGAAAAATCTGAAAAGGTTTCTATATACCTTCTGGATTTAAAAAAAAAAAATTATTAATGGCTCCAGATACTAAGTTGCTGAAGGAAGGAGGGGAAAAGGCTGTGAGTTCTGGTATAAGAGCTCTTCTTGCACAATCTAACTAATTTCGTATTATATGATTTTGTCGTTAGAGCGGCGTTTGAAAATACAGGCGATGAGACACTTCATCAACTACATTTTCACAAAAATTTCTGCATGTGTTGACATTATGTGTGACAGGTATTCAGATCTAGGTAAATGACACCAATTAAGGATATTTTAAAGGACTGTCTCACGGCTTCTGTTTGCATCCTCTGTGGTGACTGTATTTTAGAAGTAGGTAAGTGTTCCTGGTATATAGTCTGAATATTTTTCAGGCCCTTTCACTGGTAAAAGAAGCTTAAATGGAAATGCAAGGGCGGAGAAAATCATGCCTCGGGAAGTCCTGTGGGGGTTGGTTGCCCTGTGGGGAAGCAGATCTGTGTCGCTGGGCTGCTGACGGGTATTACATGCAGTTCATGAGGGGGAGTGAGACCGTGGCAGAGGGGTGGTGAGAAGCAGAGGGAGCGGTAGGGGCAGGAGCGCTTTGCATGGTTCTGAGGTGGGATTTCTTGACAAATGGCTTTGTCACTGGGTCAGGGTAGGTGCGGGGAGGCTGCTGGGGGTGGTTTCGCTGCCCTTGGATCCGGTCACTTCTCACTCACATTCCGTGGCAGGTAGCATTTTAGCCATCTCTAAAGCTGATCACTGGCAGAAAAACCACGTCTAGTCCATCTGGGAGGTTCTCTGAATAGGAGGCCCTGTCTTCATCTACCCGCGAGGTCAGAAGCACCGTTACTGCAAACAGCACCAAAAAGGTGCCACTGCATTCGCGAATTGTAGAGATGACTGCTCTCTCTCTCCTCTTTTCTGTCTTGAAATTGGTGCTACCATGTTTCATCTCCACTGTGTATATACCTTCTGTTTGTTCCCCAGATGCAGTGTGCAGTATTGGAAGGTATAGATTGCAAAACAATAGATAAATACTGAATAAATTACATTAGTTCAGTTTTCTTTTTCCATGGTGGCAATTTTAAACTTTTCAAAATTAAAACTAATGGCCCTGGCCAAGTGGCTCAGTTGGTTAGAGTGGCATCCGGAACACCTAAAGGTTGCAGGTTCAATCCCCAGTCAGGGCACATACCTGGGCTACAGGTTCGATCCCCATTTGGGATGCATGTGGGAGGCAACAGAGAGATGTTTCTCTCTCACACTGATGTCTGTCTGTCTGTCTCTCCCCTGCCCCTCTCTATCCTTGCCTCTCTCTCTAAAATCAATAAACATATCCTCGGGTGAAGATGAAAAAAAACTAATGGCTACAGAGGAATGGGATATAAATTTTTATGCAATTCTATGATCAAAGGGGAGAGTGACCCCTAGGGGTGGCACATGTACTTTCCTCTGCGGTTTGGGAAGCAAGGAATGGTGAATTCAAGGGAAGAATTTTCAGAGCCCTGTGATTTGAACAAAAACAGAGCGCACCCCGCTTCACCCTGAACATCTCCCTCCTACCAAACGGCCTCTGAACAGATTTCATTTTGCAAATGGAAATGGGAGGCAAACAAATATTTTCAAAGTGATTTCGTAAAGAGTAGGCCTGTTTAATTGGGTTTCTAGAGCCAGGATTAATATCATAAGCTGGAGAGCTCTGTGGTGTGCTTGTGTGTTTGGCTTTGCCGTGCCACCTGCCTCCTGGGGGGAAGGCAGAGAAAAGTGCCAGCACTCAGAAGCAACTCTCCTTCGGCCTCGGCCCTTTTGCTGAAGTGACTCACAGCCAGCCTGACCCAAGGCCTGATCTGAATTACATGGAATATAGGAAATAGCTTCCCAAGCTCAAGGTCATTATCTAGAGCATGCCTTTAATATTCTTTTCATCTCTAATTTATGTGACTTTCTAATATGTTTAGCATGGCACTCCCCTTGTCTCCCTTCTGCTTATTAAGCTAAATTTGCATAGAAATGGGATGTTGGTTTTCAGGACCATTCACCTGACACTTGATCTCCTGAGGCGACCAATGTCTACTGTTGACACCATGAGGATGACCCACAGATACTACATCTTAATGTGGTGCCAACTAGAGGCAAGGCCTTAATTAGGGGACGCTTTGCATGTTAAAGTAATGGGGTGAATCAAATCAGCCAAGACATTTAGCATTCACTAAGGAGGGCAGAGTCTGCCTTCCTGTTGAGTGGGTCATCCTGGGTCACAGAAATTTTAATTTGCCTTAGATGGACAGATCTTGAAGAAAGTACACAAAAAGTATACTTTTGGGGGGAGGGTAGTTTTGGCTGATGAGTAAGCTCAGACAGTTAGTGATCACATTTTACTTTGGCTGCTGAAATATTTTTTGCTTAATATCTTTGGGATTGATAATATTCATCTCAACAAATTGCCTTTGGACGACCAAGCAGATGTGGAAAATCAAGAAAACGAGCCCGTTGCTATCACTGCTGTTGCAGTCGGCTTTAATCCCCGGATTTCTGCTGCTGTGCCCGGCCACCAGTGGCCACCTTCCTTATTTACCCAGATCTTGTCGCTTGGGCAGAAATCCCCACTGAGGGGACAATTATAGTTCCAGTTTACTGGTCACTGAAAGTCAATTAGGTTTGGAGGGTTACTAATCTAAAGGGTTTGGGACTTAGGCAAATTTTGCAAAACATGAACACCAAACAACAGCCTTCTGGGCTGCGTCCTGACAGTAAGCCATCTTAGCGGAGGGCCGAGGGGTTTGAGGGTCGTAGAGAACAGACACCAAGTGTCACTGAGTGTCACTGAGTGTCACTGAGAAAAGTTTCTAGGAGACGAGAGAAATTGGAAGGAAACTTGGGCTGCTGTTAGCCAGGCTGTACCTTTGCTGAGGGTAAATTGACCCCATCAAATTCTTTTAAAACAAAAATGCTACTTAGCTTTATCCTCTATGACATTTTACCTCTATTATTTAATTTAATTTCACTCTCTCATTAGTCGACTATTACAACTTCCATTTTACAGATGAGGAAACTTAGACTCCAAGAGGTCTAATTACTTGCACAAAATCACATAGCTAGCTATTCACCAACAAAATCAGGTCTCAGCTCTCTCTTACAGCCCCACTGTTTCCTAAAACCAAAACCTCTATTTCATTTGTAGGCTGATCTATTTATCTTACACAGGTCTCATCCAGTAATAGGAGGGGTCAATATTTTAACTCAATTCGGAATTAATAAAATGAAAAGTTTTCAAATGTACTTGGCTTCTACCACATTAATAAAATAAATAAGGAAGCTGACCTGCTGAGCCTGCAGACTCTAAAACCAGGGTGCTTTCTACTCTCAAACCATGCGGAAGGCCCCGGAGTTCCCCACTGGCCAACACTGTTCAATTCTCTGAAGTGATCCAGACGCAAAGGAGACAATAGCATCTGTGTCACTAACACTGCACGGTTAGACAGAGCTGCTGAGGGCCAGCCTTGGGACTGTGGTGCAGAACAGCCTTTCCAGCCCCCCAGGCCTCAAGTTAGAGATGAGAGCAAGTCTTTTCCCCATGAACCAGACATGGAGATGCCCCAGCAATGGTGACAGGCAAAGGGAGATGAAAGGAGAGTCAGCCTGCCTTTCATTTTCTGCTCCTGGCATCTAAGGATTCAGAGGCAGATGCCAGAAAGCAGGTCCTAAAGGCTCCAGCAGCCCTTCTCAAAAACAAAAGTTCTCACTGTGCGCCTGGGCCTCTCTCTCCGGCCTGGAGACATTCGACCCCTTGCCTATCAACTGCTAAGACTGCTACACAGCACCACCTGCTCTGCTACCCCTCTCCCGGCAGAAAGGCACAATGACCACATTATTTTTCTTCCAGCTTCGAGTTACAACATGGAAGCCATCGCCAAGTTTGATTTCACTGCCTCGGGTGAGGATGAACTGAGTTTTCACACCGGAGATATCCTGAAGGTAGGTGACCTGGGCTGCAGGGGCTCCACGGGGAGTTTAGGTTGCTCTGCTCACCGAGTTAATCTAACAGTCCATGCCTTTGTTTCTTAAGAACTACACACAGTTTTTTAAAAAGGAACACAGTTCCTTTTAAAAAAAGAAGTTTACCTCCATCAGAAGGGTTCCTTCCAGCACCTGTGTGCCAGCTATCAGGCCAGGTGATAGAAGTCCAGTTGGCACAAGTCACCATCCTTGCTCTAAGATGCTCACGGTCTCTGGAGGGGAAACAAATGCACCCAAAGGGCTGTTACAGATGTTCTTGTCTGAGAGCTTGGGAACCACAGGGGAGGAGACAAGTGATCCCACCTTGAAAGATGGGTCTGTAGGCACGTGTGGCTACATCAGTTGTTCGGGGTGTAATGAAGGTGAGTTGGGCTTTTAGCAAAAGCTTGGAAATGAGCAAGCCCGTGCAGAATTTTGTGAGCATTGTCTGATTCAGCATGGCTAGGACTTACAAGAGGAGGGTGCAGTGGAGATAGCCTGGGAAAGGCAGCTGAAGGAGACTCGACAAAGGCCACGCACACCCAGCCTGCACTTGAGTCGTGGTGGCCACTTGCTAAACTGACGAGGCCTTGGACCTCTCCCAGATTTCATGCCCCACACTCATGGACTCTGCATCGTAGCCCCTGTTTTGTGCAAAAGGGCACAAACACTTCAAGAGGGCATGAGGAGTCTGTGATGCCAACACTCCCCACCTCGTCCTCAGAGCCCTCTCGGACATCCTTATCCCTGGCCCTCAGCAGCCCACATGGCCAGCCCAGCAGCACCGAGGCCACCATTGTCTCACCACTAAAAATTACGCTTGTTATAGGAACAACCTTGTCAGCATGTGAGAGGGTGACTCAGAAAGAGTCTGTGGAGCGTAAACCAGGTGATGACTTGGTTTGGAACTTGAACACCCCCAGTATTTATCCTCTTAACTGTTCTCACCTTGCAAGATCTAATAATGTGGCTGCAAAAAGTGTGCCTTTAATGTTGGAGCCTCTCAAAGTCGAAATGTCCTTGGGCTCCTGACCCAGGAAAAGATCCCAATTTCTTTGGACTCTTACCAAGATCACAGAGGGAGCTGCCATTTGGTGACCAGTCTTTCCCTAATTTATGGGGTATGGTGAGCATGTGACTCTACGGTGGGGGAGGAGCCATCTCCCATTGCAAACAGAATCTGTTATCTTACTTAAATTTTCCCTATTCCCTAGAAAAGTTAAAAAAAAAAAAAACAGCAACAACTTTTTTCAACTCTGCTTCTCAATCCAGCTTCCAATTCCTTTCCTCTCTTTGCTGCCAGTACTGACACAGATCCTCTCTGCTGGGCACCTCCACTGCCCCCCTTCCAGTTCATTCCACAGGAACCCTCTGGGATCCGACTTTCACCCGCAGTTCTCCCTCTAAATCCACTGACGATGTCCTCAGTGTGGAACATAAGGACCTCATCAAAATGCCTGTAGAGTGTGACACTGCTCACTGTCCCTCTTCTGGATTTGAGTGGCGCTCTGTCTGACATGCAAACACTGTCCTCTGCTCTGAAGATGTGTCTTCCCTGACATCTCTCAAGCAACCCCCTCTTTGCTGGAGAGGGGCCTGGTGCAGTAAAAAAGAGCAAGGAACTTTGGAGCCAGGTAAATTTGAGTTTGAATCCCAGCTTACTAGCTGTGTGGCCTGAGGCCAGTCACTTGCCCTCTCTGAGCTTCAGCATCTTCTCCTATAGGTGGAGGATCTACCTCTCTTGTAGGGTCATAGAATGGATTAGAAGTAATGTCCCCATCCCAAAGCGAATGCTCAGAAAGCGTCCACCATATGTTATCAGTATTACTCACTCCTGCTCTCTGACTGTTCAGACTATTGCCACAGCTCCTTGACTGACCTCATCATCTCCTGTGTCTTCCTCCTTCAACCGTGCTGTGTACTACTCCCAGAGGGAGCTTTCTAGATGACAGATCAGGTCATGCCACTTCCTTATTTAGAAGCCTTCAGTGGTTCCCCATAACCAGTTGGTTGAAACCTAAGCCATCTGACCCCAACCTCATCACACTCATGTGCATGAACGCACACACACGCACACACATACAACTTTGTGTACTAATGCCCCCGGGTCATGCTGCACTGTGTCTACTGTCCTTTCTCGGGCTTCCCCCGTCCTCCAAATGCCCTTCTCCCACACACACATATTTGACCACCTCTGCCTCAGAACCCTCACCAACCACCCCCCACTACTGCCCTGGGGAAATTAATCCTTCCACCTTCAGCATTCCCACAGCATTTCACACACACCTTGTTCAACACACTCGCAAGCCCACCTCTCGTGACAGTTATTTATGGGCAGGCCAAGCCTCCGTGCTCTCTCATACCCTGTACACCCACCTCACATTGCTGCCTTTGCCCCCATGGGATCCTGATTGTCATTTACATGTTGGCCACTGGACAGAGCTCTGTGAGGGCAGGGACCAGGCCTGCCTCGATGGCTACAGCAGCAGAAAGGTGACCCTTGCTAACACGTAGTGAATGGATGAATGGTTGATTCTTCCCCTGGTCTGTGAGCTCCCTGAGAGCAAAGCCATGCCAGGGTCGACTTCGTATCTTCCCAACATTTAACACAAAGCACAGCCCCCAAGCAAGTGCCCTGGACACATTTCTTGAATTGTTAAGTTGCATTTCTGCATGCTCATTGGGAATTCCATCAGAAGGCAAAACTCCTTCTTTTCAAACTTTGTGCATCGAGATTGTTGCGATAAAGAGAAAGCAAAGAGGGGCCCTCTGGCCGGGTCTCACAGAATGTCTGCCTTGTGGTCCTGAGTGGCCTTGCCTGTGGGTCTCTCTACATAGGGTGCAGCATCAGTCCCTCCCCCCGACCCCAGAGCGGGGTAACATGCCCCAAGAGCCTCACAAATGTTTTCAAGCCATCTCTTGACTGATCCAGCAACTCACCTCTGGGATGCTCTTTTGTGTTTAGCCTCCAGCACTAAAAGACTAAGTCGGCTTTTTCATTAGAGGGTACAAAAATGGCTCCCCACTCACCACCCACCCACCCCCTCCAGACTGTGAGATCCCCAGGCCAAGGCCCCAGCTTATTCACCTCTGCATTCCCGGCCCCTGAGCACAGACGGCAGGTGCTCACTAGATGCCGAACACAGAATGGTGAGCAGGGCGGCGGACAGGGAACTCCTGCCCAGTGACTTGATCCTGCTGCTTCTGAGGGAGGAACACTTGCCAGGTCAGAAGTGTGGTGTCTCGTGTCCGTGTCACACACCTGTGGGCCTGCAGCTACACGCAGCATCAGTTGGATACGTCAGTCATCTCAAAACATGTCTCTCGACCCAGTTGACTTCTGTCTGCTTTTGTAATGCATCTCGCTCAAACCCATTTCTTCCCACTAAAACAGGGACCTAGAAGCACCAAGAGTTAATCCTACGTCATTAACTTCTGTCCTTCACTTTTCTGCTCTGCCTCTAAGAGCCATAATTCCATCCAATTTTAAAATTCTCTCAACCACACATTTTGTCTCCTTCCCACCCCTTACTCAGTCTCAGGCCACGGGACCCGCAAATATATTCTGGGAGGCAGCGCTGTGAGAATTAAGATACGGTAAAGTGTCAAACCTCATGTGTTTAGGCTGAACTCCTTGCTCAGGTTTACGTGATGGGGACAAGAGATAGGGGAACCAAATAGATGGAGAGATGAGAACAGGAAGTCAGGGGCCCTGTGCCAACAACGGCAGGAGGAAACCGCCTCCCCCCAAATACTCTTTTTTGCAGAAAATGGATTTTTTAAAACCGTGTCTTCTAGACATCCAAAATAGCCTGCAAATTCACCTCCCTGGGAACACAGTCTCGGGCAGACCGAGTGCCAGGTGGTGGGGAGAAATGGCCAGCACAGTGCGATAGATAATCTTTCAGTTTCTGGAGGAGGTAGATGGGTGTGAGCCATGATTACTAAAATTACAGCTGGTTTCAGGTCAGAGAACTAAGTACAAAGTGCGGTTCTTACTGTGAAGAGCCAGTTTCCAAGTGGCCTCCTTTACCTCATCCCTTTTCGCTATCCTACTTGACACTTGCCACCCAGGCCAAACTCCAAATTCCCATGTGGTGGTAGGAAGGAGTGCCTGAAGCCATAAACCCAGGGGACGGCACGGCGTGAAATGCCCTTGTGCGCTGTATGTGCGTACCAGGTGCTGGTGCCGAGTTTCCTAGTTCTTCTGACCTAGATTCTCTGCGCCCCTCCCACCCCCAGCACACACAGACCCATAGGGCCTCAGCGCCAGCTCCAGTCACACGTGATGTTGGAAACTATAAAGTTTTCTTTTCTCAGCAATTCTAGAACTCAAATGTGGAATGCATTTTTATTTCTTCAAAACAAATGATTAAATTCAAAACATGCATATTGAACACGTTAAAGAACGTATAAACCCTTCTGTGTCCTTCAGAGCTGGAGTCCTCCCTTGTAAGAATATCACGTTGCACAGAATTGTGTTTTTGAGAAACAGCACACGCTTTCTAAAGGAATCCCAGGCACAGGGCTCATTTGATCTTCACATCAACTGCGGGAGGCGTTAGCCCATCTTTTTGTCCCCATTTTCCAGATGGTCAGTTGACTTGTCGAAGGTCACACAGCTAGTGACAGGGCCAAACTAGAAACCAGGTCTTCTCATTCCAAACTCATGGTGATGTCCCCTTCCTTTCTCCTCAGGAGGGATATTGGAAATAGGTCGTCACTGCTTCCCAATTACTTAGCTCTCTTTAATTCTCCTTTCATGTCTGGGAGAGAGAACCCCCGGGGACCCATGGCTTCAACTTCACCCACTTTCTGATGATTCTAAAAATCCCATCGTCACTTCTGAGTCCAGACACACATCTCCCACTGCTCACTGGGCTTTTCTTCTCAGACGGTCCCAGGACAACCCGGACTCACCCACGCACGATCCGAGGCCCTCGAGTTTTTCCTGAGACCCGCTCCTCCTCCTCCTCCGTTTCTACTTTAGTAGAAACTAAACCTTGACCTCCCACTCAATCTCCCCGCCAAAACTCCGAGCCATCCCAGAACCCCATCCCCCCTTGGTCCCATGGATAGTCATGAAATCCTGCCCATTTTGCTTCCTGATTCATCTAAAATATGTCCGCACCTCCTCTGAGCCCAGATCCCCTCGTCTCTCGCCTGGATGCCTATGGTCGTCTTCCTACAGTTTCTCCTCCTGCAGCACCCCCACCCCACACTGACTTGACCCTTCCTACCCATTTCCACTCTGATGCAACACTCTTTCTTAACCCTGATTCTTACCGTCTTATTTCTCTGTTTTAATGGCTCATCCTTTAATGGCTCCCCATCGGTTTCAAGATAAAAATCCAAACTTTCAATGTGGCCCACAAGGTCGGCATTCCCAATTCCCCCTCTCTCTACTTCAGAACCATGATCCAAACTCCCACCAGACCTTGAGGCTTTTCACTCCCAGAAGGCAGTGCACTTCCTCATATCCCAGAAGTAGTTTGTTTGACCTCAGGCTTCTCCTGGGTAACTCCTGTCATTGCCTAGGCAACCCAGATGTCCTCCCTCCCAGGTAGTCTTTCCTGTCCATCCTCTTCTTCCCCCTTTGTCATAGCACTTCCATCAGCCAGACATTTTCAGCTATAAGAAATGGACACTAAATATGCCTTAAACGGTAACAGTTTATTAGTTTTCATCCAAAGTTTAGAAGTAGGTGGCATCCTGGGGGGCTGATTGCATGGCTCAACGACATCATCAAGGCTCTTTCCGTCTTTTTGCTCTGCCATCTTCATTTTGAATTATTGTTCAAGTCTATGCCACATATTTTAGAAATGCTCTCAGAGTGGGGTATGGGCAAGTATTTGTTTTTCAATGGTGAAATATTTCCTGAAATAACCAGAAGTCACATAAAGCCAAGTCTGGCCAGTCAGACGAGTAATCAAGGTAGGTGATAACATTTGGAATCAAGGTCAAGGTAGGACCATACAGTAACGAGACAGAACTTCTGCTTTTGTCTGTGACCTGGACTGAAAAGCAAGTTTAGAAAAGGCATTCCAGATATCTTGAGTTGTGTCCAAATTGTTTGTGATGCCTAAGGAATGTGAACACAAAGAGTTACTGTTTTCGAAGCTGACCCCACTTGGACATTTAAGTTTTAATCTGCTTGCTCCAAAAAAAAAAAAGAAAAAAACTAATTAAATTTTTAAAAGGTTCCTGGTCACGTGGCAGAGAAGAAAAAATATGGAGCAGCCACTCTTGCCTTCTCACCATCAGCCCAGATGGGGAGCTTTGATGCTGAGGTCTGGGGCATATAACCTTTCAAAATAAAAAGAGAAAGGGGTTTAGGGAAGCCCCTGAGTGCTGAGTCTTGGAAGCCACACCATGGTGGTGCCACATGTGTAGGTGGCACTTGTGCACAGAAGTAGCTTGGGGTCAAGAAAAGCTAAACTCCAAAGATGACCCTGCTGCTCCCCCACTAGGGCAGCCGGTGGTTTCTTTGGTTTATTTTCTCTAAACCCAAAAGGTCACTCTTTGCCCTGCAGACTCTTTCCTTTAGTTCTTTGTGTGGTCCCTATGGCGTCTTTGTCCTTTATTCTCTTCTATGTAGATCCTAAGTAACCAGGAGGAGTGGTTCAAGGCGGAGCTCGGAAGCCAGGAAGGATATGTCCCTAAGAATTTTATTGACATCCAGTTTCCTGAGTAAGTATTTCCAGCCTGCTGAGATGGGCCTACCCACACACACTCCCCTTACCTCTTCAGTAGTCACTAAAATGATCCAGGCACACCCAAGACACTGTCAAAAATGGTTGCCTCTGGAGAGAGAAACACACAGCTGAAGGCCAGGGGTGGGAGAAATTTTCATTTCACTGCACTTTCTTTTGAATTTTATACTATGTGTTCATATGCCTATTTCAAGTTTATAAACTGAAATCATCTATAAGTGTAATCACAGGGTTTCCAAGAACTCCAGCGGGAGAGCTGTTGGCCTCCCCACTTCAAGAGCTGCTACTTCAAAGCACTTATTTCCCAACCTAGCTTCCATGCTAACCAGGGACCCCAAACAGCTCTGGGCCCTGATCAGACGTGTGGACACTCTCTGCCGTCCTTAAACCATGCTTACACCAAAGACAGAAGTCAGTGGGAGAAAAGGGGAAATTCCCTTCATAAAGAGGAAATGAAAATTTGAGATTGAATCTCGTTGTCTCAAGAATTGACCACAAGGGTTAGATTGAAATCTAATCTTGTCTAAGAGTCAGGGACTAGCCCAAAGAGCAAAAGTTTGCTAGAAAACCAAAGCGGCACTGGTGAGCGCGGGGAAGTGCAGCATCTCTCGCCGGAACCCGCACTGACCACTGAAGCACTAGCCTCCGCCGGGCCTTTGCTGCTGCCCTGTGATCCTCTGGACGAAAGCACACCTCCCCTGTTCCTCCAACCTGCATCCCCTCCCCCACCACACTCTCAGCCTGGCCTTGCTTCCAGGTTCACTGGGACAGTGCGAGTAACCAGAAAAGCCCCTCTACCCCACCCCCAACCTGACTCACCGCATCCACCCACCTCCTGCAGCGGGCTGTGCTTCTAGCAAAAACTCTACCTCTCTCCCCCACATCAACTTTCTTTCCCTCTCTGCTCAGTCATTCCAGAGATGCTGCAATTTCTCCCATCCTACCGAAAACCAAAACCAAAAGCAAACAAAAAACTCTGGATCCCAAACCCTCCCCCAGCCACCACTGCGCTTCCTCAGAGGAATTGTTCACATTTGTTATCTCCGCTCTCCCCCCCTCCCTCCAGAACCCTCAGACCCCCAAGAGCCTTTCTGTCACTGTCACCGTGCGCTACTGGTCCCTGGTCCATTCTCAGCCATCATTTCAGCACAATTTGATGTGGGGACCTTTCCTTTCCATTGAAACCCTTTGTTCTTTTGGCTCGGGGACACCCTTCCTCCTGGCTGCTCTTCCTCCACCCCGTGACCTGCTTTCTCCTCATCTTCCTAGTGTCCTTTAGAATGTCTTGCTCCCAGGGAGGTCCTCCCTTTCAAGGTGTTTTAAATCCCTCCCCCACTCCCTGTCCCTCTTCCTGGTTTTCATTGTCCCCGCAGCTCTTACCATCATCTAATATACAATATATTGTAACTCTTCTGTTGTTTACTGTGCACCCCCGCGTGACAGTGTAAGCTCCAGGAGGGCAGGGGTCTTTTTCTTGTCTGTTCTGCTCACCACTTATCCTAGTGCCCAGAAGAGGGCCCAGCACTTCTTACTTAATAAAAGCTGTTAAATGAATGAATAAATACCTTTGGAATGATATGTAATATTGAAACCCTGGCCACTCATTTAATATGCAGTGTGTAGACAGTTTGGCAAGTCCTGAAAAAAAGCCACTTATCAAATTCCAGTTGGGAGACAAATGCATGTTTTCTAAACATTCCCATCACTGCTTGCTGCCTCTTCTAACACAGTTCCTTTAAGGTATGGCTGCTACGGGGTGTGTCCCATTCTCTGTCCCATCCCCATTAGATTTCCTACGGTTGTACAGCATGGAACTCTGGCAGGATCTCCAGGCAAGTGGTCACCGGGACCCTCGGCTTCCAGCCCCTCAGAGCCCAACCAACCTTCCCCTATAGTCCTTGGTCTGGAATAAGGGCACCCTTCCCGCCACCCTGTCTGTTCAGATTCCCAAATGCCAAAGAACACAGGATTGCTCACAAAGGAATCCAAGCAGTTCCTGTTGGACATTCACCTTAAAGGGGCACCCACACTCTCCTTCCAGTGGCCGCAATTAGGGCGGCCACCTTGGAGCAAGGGGACTCAGTCCCACCTTTAGCCCTGAGTGATTGCAAACACTTGTTTTGCCTTCCTGTGGTTGAGAGAAGTTTCTGGCCTCCTGCCCTGAGGCTGTAGCCGCTGTTTTCCATCCCAGGCACTTTCTAGTGGAGTCTTTGCGGTAGATACCTTTGCTGCAAGCGTTTTGCTGCAAGCATTTTCCCAGTGTGACTGGTTGGCTGAACACAATTTTGTTGTTTTTTTAAAAGATAAATAACTGGTTGACAATTGACAGTTGGTTTTCCCCTCTGGTTTAGTTTCATTTCTTTATTGATGAATCTACTGCCATAAAAAAGAAAATAACTGGTTGACAGTTTGATTTTGATTTTTTTGTTTGGTTGGTTGGTTTTATTTCTCCATTGATGAATCAATCAATTGCCTTCCACAGACTTAATCCATTTAAGCTAGTCAGTCAGTTTGGTTTCATTTGTTTTCTATTGACAAGGTCTTGCAGTTACATTATCGGTAATCTATATTATCTGTAAATCTTAGCTAGCCCTCTTAAAGGCCTACAGAGCGAGAGTAAACGTGGTGGTGGCATTAAAATAGCACTTCTCGCAGAGGATAAACACTGTTCCCACTTGGAAGCACACTAACTGGGGGGAGAGGCACGGCCCTCTTTGAGAGCACAGAGCTGGACCCACCTGCCGCACAGAACCAAGGCAAGGGCTTGGGTGCAACCCACGCACTGAAATCAGCTATCTGTGCAGCATTGCCAGGAAGCTACACTCTTTTTAAACATACTCAAATAAAGCCTTTTCAATTTTCTGTTCTTTTATTTCTAGTGATTTTAACTTTTTTAATAGCAATTTGCCTTATGGCCAGTTAGCTGTGGGGTGAAAATTTTGATGGCAATACACGTGTGGTGAAAACGACCCAGTCTTTTTCAGACGCCACACACCACAGGCCGCCTGCAGCAACACTTCCGGAGGGTGCCGCCCTCGCCGCACCTCTGAGAAAGCAGTTTCCCCTCAGTTTGTTCTCTTCCACAGTAAAGATTCTTAACAGCCTGGATTTTTGAGGAGGCCCAGGAGCCCCCTGTGTAGGCGTGGTTCCCGGGCTGATGCCAGCTTTGCTCATTTCCAAGCACGTGTGCAGGCTCCCCAGGTGCCTTGCAGCCCCGAGCTGTGCCCTGAGCAAGACGAGCATGGGGCCCTGAGCCAGCGTCCAAGGCCCTTCCCAGCTCTGCCAGGTTGCTGCCAGCCCCCAAGGACTGAAGGGATCCTGTCCTCCTGTCACATCGGATGTCCCTGCAGTTCTTTCCCAGCAACAGGCCTCATGCAGCTGCCAGCAGGAGGCTACTTCCTACAGCGAGTCACTCCCACCCTGTCCCATTTGGTGTGGTGGCAGTTTCCCTGATGGGGCTTTCTGAGCTGCAGAGGCTTCTCCAGGGGGACAGAGGGAGCCTCGCATTGGCAGTGCCTGAGCACCACCTGGAGCAGTTTCCTCTGCTCCCTGCTGAACAGAGACCCCAGCCCTCTCCCTTCGGGTCGTCTCACCCCTACTTCCACCTCCTGTCACTCTGGCATCTCACCAAGACCCTCTGGTTTTTTCTCACCCGATAGGTGGTTTCACGAAGGCCTCTCGAGACACCAGGCAGAGAACTTACTCATGGGCAAGGAGGTTGGTTTCTTCATCATTCGGGCCAGCCAGAGCTCCCCCGGGGACTTCTCCATTTCTGTCAGGTACTGGCCATTCCCGACACCCCCAACCCAGACTGCTGAAGCCATGAGGTGACGTCTTGAATGTGACCTGTTGCTCAGGACACTGTTCATGTCCTTCCCATTACACGTGCATGCAGCTCCTTAGCACATTGGTTTGTGGCCAACATTGTGTGTATACTCCTCTGCCCTCCCTTCCCCGCAGCCCAGGTGCCTCTGGAAAGACAGGATTTTTATCTGCTTTACCTCCGTACCTTTAACAGGGCCTTGTACCCAATAGGTGCTCGATGAGAGTTTGTGGAAAGAAGTCGGAAAGCATTGTCCACATCCATCTACACTGTAGCCTTTCACTACTGATGGATGCCTGAAGCAGGGTCAGAGAGAAACAAAAGCCCCAGGTCATTGCTGTAGGGTACACACGGAGCTGCTGCCACTGCACAAGGAGAAGGGCAGACACCCACAACTGAGGGTGGCAGAGCCGAGAAGGGGCAGCGGGGAGGTGGCGTGCAGGAGGTGAGGGGGGTGGAGCTCAAAAGCAAAATCTCTCTGATGTGCAGGAAGTGACTCAGTCCAGGGACACACATGACACAGCCCCTCACTTCGAAGCCCCAAGTCTGAACACACTGCATGTGGTCAGCGTGTCAGGGGCTGCTAGTGATGTTTCAGACTTGGTGACCGCATGTGAAAATGCAAGAATGAAAGGCGAGAGCAGTGAAGGAGGGCGGTGGCCTGTGCAGGGAACCCTACCATTGAGGTGGTGGCCAGGAAATGCTGGTCTAGATTATTCAACACGTTTTGGAAGCCATGTAGCCTGAGTGCTTTAAGTACGTAAATCCAATCTCGGGTGATAAACTGAAATCACTTGACATTTGGAAAGAATGGATATTTTAAGGAGTAGATAGGAGGGACTTACGAATAATGGGTCAACCATTCATATGTGCGGCTGCCCCTAAAGTGCTCACAAAAGGCGTAGACTGGTCCACAGTGCCCTTGCAGTCTCACCCAAACTCTGAACTGTCCTTTCTTTTCCACAGCTCAGGCCGAATCGATGCATCACAAACTCTAAGCTTGTTAGGCCTTAATTAATGAAATTTTGTACTTAATAAATCTTATAAGTCAAACCTCTTTCTCGAGGGCCCTGATTATAGAATGGACCCAGTAAACTGTTAGACAGAAGGGCATCTCTCGGTGCCTTTGGTTTGCATGAAGTTGACTCTGGCTTCCTCAGCTACAAACCACGATTTGTATTTCCTTGATTACAGTGAATTCAACAAAACGGCCAGCCTTGACTCCTGCCAGAGTCTTCCCCTGCCACTGAGGCAATGCAGCTTTTTGTACAGTGATTATTACCATAGTCATTACCGCATATTCTGCAGAAATGTAGTATAATGTATTCCAGAGCGAGATCATTTTAATTCATTTATTTATACATCTGCTTTCTGTCATGAGCACAGACAATTAAGAGCTAATTGTGGTTTCATCACTTAGCATGTGATAAGGGTCTGAAACATTGGACTCCAGTGTCTGGAGCACTGGGCTGTAGCCTTTTCTCTGCCCCTCTCAGAGCACTCTCTTTCCATTGGCGCTGGTGACCAAATGCCACCCCAGCATCCACCCTCTCAGCTCATGAGAGTGAAAGGGTTAATGCCTCTCACTCTGTTCTTCAGCCGGAGAGGGTGGGTGAATAATTATACCACAAGGATATTTCCTCCTCCTCACCCGAATGTGAGGGGTAATGACTGTGAGTCAAGCCATGTGGTGTTCAAGTGAAGAAAACATCTGTTAACGGCCAAAACCAAGGTGAAGGCCACGTGGGGATTGCAGAGTGCTGGGTGCTGCCCCCGAGTGGCGTGGCAGAGGTCACCGCGTGGGTCACCTGGCCACGAGCGGAGCCCAGCCCATAAATGAGGCTGCCGATCAGAATTCCTGTCCTCTCTGCACACAGACCACTCAGTCCACCCCTAAGACACCTCCACGAACCTTCAGGTATCTTTACTCTCCAACACTCATTAAGTCCTTGGCTTTTTGAGTCAGGCAATTGGTACAATTAACATCAGTTAATTTTTAGATATAAGCGTATGTCCATTTCACAAGTAAATTTGATATCCTAGAGAGAATGACTTGGAGATATTAATAAAGGCCCAGGGCCCCCTTTCCCAATTAATAAAATCCCATCTCTGCAGCCCTGCTACCAATATGCCCAATCCCTTGTGAGTCTAGCTGGTATCAAAAGACACCCGTCTAAAAGAAGTTAGCATGTGCACATGGTGTGGCAGGCTGGAATCAGAGATCCAGGGTTCTCACCTCAGCTCTGCTGTTCACCTGTGGTGACCTTGACCAAGGCCCTCCATCTGTTTCCTCAGCTGTAACAGATAGACATAAAGATAAACAACCTCTGAAGTCCTTTCCAATTAAAACTCCACACTTCTATACAATACTTCTTTCCTCAAAAGCTCCAAATGCTCCACAACCTTATTCATGCAAAACATAAATCAAGACCAGGAGATCTACACAGAGAACGAAGCGTGACAAATTTCTCAAGGTAGTGTCTTACTGTCTGGAGCGAGTCTGTGGGCTGGAAGGAGCTGGTTCAAAGTGTTTCTGATAACAGAGAGATAACAAGGGCTTGGAAACCCCTCCCCCTGAGTCTTGGCAGAGCCCTCAGCTAGCACAGGACTCAGGGGTTGCCGTGTTTCAGATAAACATTGTTAAAAGGTCCTTGACCTCATAGTCTTTAAAGCTCTTGGAACATTTCTTATAAAAGATCAGCTCCAGTGTCAGAAGACAAATTACTTCTGCTCTAGCACGGCCCGTGTCCTGAGCGGACCTGTCCCAGATCTGCCCCGAGAGCCCGGTAATAAGCGAGCCACCCACTCCTCCAGCCCCGCCCCAGGAGCTGCCCTCGCTGGGTGCAGTCGGCCCCGAGGGCGGGGACGCTGCCACGCATAACACACAGTTTGGGTTTGCCTTGGTCTCTAGGCATGAGGATGATGTTCAGCACTTCAAGGTCATGAGAGACAACAAGGGTAATTACTTCCTATGGACAGAGAAGTTTCCATCCCTGAATAAGCTGGTGGACTACTACAGGACGACTTCCATCTCCAAACAGAAGCAGATCTTCCTGAGGGACAGAACACGAGAGGATCCGGTATGCTTAGGGGCTGGGTCACGCAGTCTGGAGACTAGATGAGGCAGCCGCAACCTCCCACGAGCCACCAGGCGGCGCATTTGATAGGCAGGTGCCCGAGGCTGCGGAAAGGTAGACTAACTCTGCGGTCAGGCCTCAGCCTCAATGGAAGCTGAACGCTGCCTGGCTGTGCAACTTTGGGAAGTCCTCCGACCCTCTGTGTCCTCTTCTGTGACATTGGGGGGACAGGGGTGTCTGCCTGGTGGGACGGCTCTGAAGGGGAAGTGACATGTCCCCTTCTCACACATCATCGTGGTCGTACTGCAAGCGCTCAGTGCACAGGAGCCCTGATTGTGGGCGCCATTCTTTTGTCGCCGTCATGACCACGTCACAGTTTGTGGCCTCGCTAGAGCTTTATGACAGGATTTGGGGTGGGGAGGAGGCTTTGGAGGAGACAGCTTGCCCTGGAATTCTTGCTCTTGGAACAGTTTGGAATGCAGAGTGTTATTTTCCTAGAAAAGGCATGGGACAGACCTGGCTTTAAGTCCTGATTTTATTGCCAGCGATCCTCCTCACCTAGCCAAGTGAAGAAAACCTTTCTGAGGACCAGTTTTCCCATCTGTAGAATGGAGAGAATGTAGTACCTCCATCCCTGGGCCGCTGCGACAGTCGGATGGGAAACTGCAGTCACAGCACTTGCCGCAGAGCCTGGTCCACAGCAGGCTCAGAGGGAGTACTGACTTGCCTTCCATAAGTAAATCCGCGCACACACACGCATCCACACAAAATATGTAAAATGCTGTTCAAAGGAAAGGACGTGGCATAGGAGACAGGTCTCAGAAGGGCATTGACTGGAACAGTTGCAGTCCCAAGGCCCAGTTATTTGAAAAGGCTTTGAGACTTTCAAAGCAACACGTGCTTTGGGGAAATGAAGAAAACCATCCCTTTCAAGGTATTGGCTGATTTTAAGCCTGAGAAGTTACAATCAAAGGAGAAAAGGGCGTTCCCATCAAGTTCACACAGAAGTTCAGAAAGAAATACAAAGGTTACCCAATTGCTGTAACCAGGAAGTGGACAGAGGTATTCATTACTAGGATGTACATGCGGAGGTAAGAAAGGCAACTTAAAACTGCCTTAAACTGGATTAAATGAGTTCATCTCTCTAAAGTGCTTAGAATAGTGCCTGGCATGTAGTAACTAAGCCCAGGGCTCTCTAAATTGATAAATAAAAATAACTCCCTCTGTCTCCTGAAGCAGTTGCCGCATGAAGAAGGCCTCGCTCCTCCCAACACGCCCAGTGCAGGCCTGGTTTCCATGGTGCTGCAAGACTGTTGTGTTTTGGTCTCTTTCACCAGGCTCTAAATGACAGTTCAAAATCATGCAAAGGCAATAGCAGGGCTTATCTGGAGGGTAGGATGTCCAGCAGTGTGGCAACATGCGATAAGGAGGGTGGCATTGTGTCAGTAAAAGAGGACATCTAAGCTTGATTACACAGGGAACCACAAGCCTCCTGGGAATGGGCCAAATGGATACCATGTGGAAAGTGTCAGTCTGTGACCCAGAGAGCTGACATCTCCAAATTGGGAGAATCTGAGAACGCAGAGGGTCTGAACTGTGGGTTCTCATTAAACTGCTCTTACCCATCAGCTGTTTCTCAGAGCTGTCATGAGCAGAGTCTGGGAACAGCTGCCTGAAGGTGGGGGTGGCAGGGGCTGGCCAGGAGATGTGGGAGCAGGACGGATCCAATCATCTTTGTTCTCTCCCAGGGTCGCAGGAGCAACAGTCTGGACCAGAGAGCCCAGGGAGGCTCACACCTCAGTGGGGCTGTGGGGGAAGAAATACGGCCTTTGATGAACCGGAAGCTGTCGGATCACCCGCCGCCCCCTCCCTCGCAGTACCCCCCAGCCCCGCCGCAGCAGCGGTACACACAGCATCACCATTTTCATCAGGTACCTGGAAAGGACGGGGCAGGGCACCCTTCCCCGGGAGGCTCAGGACACTTCGTTCCCACTGCCACTGCCTGCGGGAAAACACCCCACGGTGCTGGAAACAAGGGCAGCAGTGAATGCTGGGGTTCTGTTGTGGTCCCGGGGCTGCTGGCCTGGCCCAGCCTCATCAGGTCTCACTACACTCAGAAAGAAGACCCCGGGGCCCCCAGATGGCAGAAATAGGCTGGGGAGCCTGCCTGGGCAGAGAAGCCTCTGCGAGCCGACTGGCTGCCTGCCTGAGGGCGGGCGCTCTCTCCCTCCGAGGGCTCAGCCAGCGATTGCTGGTGTTCCTATCAGCACAGTTCAAATCTATTCCTGCTGCTTAACCCACCTGGCTGCCAGAGATCTACCAGAAAAGCGGATTAACACCTGCCACGGAGCCTCGCTTATTTATTTATCTGGTTCATTAGTTATCCGCACCCTCTCCCTGCCTCGTTCCAGATGGGATTTTAGGCAGCTTACGGAGATGGACAATATGCCAGATAGCATCGCTCCTGAACTCCTTAGCAGGGCACCCCGAGTCCTCTGTGAGCTGCTCGTGTCTGTTCTCCCCTCTGCGCCCCACACAAACCCTCCTGCCAGCAAGGCCACACTACCTCTAGTTGGCAGAAGGGTCCATTGCTGCTTCTTTCATGCCCTTGAGGCTTTTATGTACTGTCCCCTCTGCCTGAAAGTCTCTCTCCTGGCCAGTCTTTTAAGCTGGAGTTCAAGCATCACTTCCTCTGTGAAGTCTTCCCTGATTGCCCAGGCAGACTTAGCCACTCTTGTCTCTGCTCACTTATCAATGTGCATCATTTCCCCTCTGAACTGACGCTCCACAAAGACAAGGGACCTTCTCTTTCTGCTGCATATCCCCAGTGCTTAGACAATACTGGATACATGGTAGGTGCCTGCTGAGCAGTTCGTGATTGAATAAATGAGACCTGCCATCAGCTTTGCCTTCAGAATCTAAGGTCCCTTTGTCACGCTTCCTCCTCTCGCCATCACCTAGGGATTATTGTCATCAGCAGCAAGTATTCTGGAACACTGGCTGTGTTTATGGCATCTGGGCAAGGCACTGGGGGAGACTGGGAGGGATGCTTCTGGCCGAGTGGTGACAGGGCCTCTCTTGCATCTGTCTGCAGGACCGCCGCGGAGGCAGCCTTGACATAAACGATGGGCACTGTGGCATAGGCCTGGGCGGCGAGATGAGTGTGGCCCTCATGCACCGCAGACACACAGACCCGGTGCAGCTCCAAGTGGCTGGGGTACGTGATCTCTCCCCCTCTGGGTCAATCGAGGCTGCCGGATGGGTAATTAGAGAAACGGCTCTTCCTCCAAGACAGATGTCAAGGTCCATGGGGCTCAAATAGCAGTGGTGGGAACCCAGAGAATGAAGGGTGGTGGGGACAGGGGCGGGGTGCCCCAGGGTGGAGTGGTCCCAGCCTAGCACCATCCAGCCTTGTTCTCGTTCAGCTGGCGGCCTTGCCCTGTCCTTCTCATATTTCTCAGCTCTGCTTGTAGTGGAGAGGCCACCGGGCACCATCCTGACCCAGTTGTGCCAGTACGAAGGCCTGTTAGTTTGGGCACCCTGCCATTCTGTTTGTCACTTGAAGAAAGTAAAAGGACTACCTGTCGATGGACGGAGAGTAATTTTCAAGGATTCTCTTGGGGCTGGTAGAGTTTTATCTCTGTCAGCCCAAGTCCTGAGTCTCAGGAGTGACCCTGAAGAGTTCCAATAACTTCATGCTCGGCTGTGCAGCCGGCGTCTGTTTTCAGCGGCAGTGGGGTTTGAGGTGTCTCTGGAGAGCCACACAGCAGCCTTCGGGGCAGGCTGCTGACGGGGGAATTTGTCTCCATGCCAGAGCTAGCAGGGTCTCTTCCGTGTGCTGGTCCTAAGGCCAGCCTGGCCGGCCCCCAGCTTAGCAGGACCCCTCTGTGTTTTCCCCCAACAGCGAGTGCGGTGGGCCCGGGCGCTGTACGACTTCGAGGCCCTCGAGGAGGACGAACTGGGCTTCCACTCTGGAGAGGTGGTTGAGGTCCTGGATAGCTCCAACCCATCCTGGTGGACCGGCCGCCTGCACAACAAACTGGGCCTCTTCCCCGCCAACTACGTGACACCCATGACCCGATGAATCCCTTCTGGAGGGGCCAGAGGCTTTGTCTGGAGCTGCCTGCAAGGGAGGGAGCAAGGAAGAAAACTACGTGCACACACACATGTGCCTATGTATACACACATTTTATAACAGTAATTTATTGGCAGTTTAGTTGGTTAATTAGCTGATGTGAAAGTAACTCAGGTGGAGGTTTATATTCATACTTGTTTTTCTACTCCCCTCAGCAGGGTGCAGAAGGTGGTGGGGATTGAGAGTGAGGGGCAGAGAAATGGAATCGAAATTCCTCCTGTTCTAAAGACGGCACCACTTCCCCCTGGTCCTGGGAATTATCACCAGGCAGCTCAGCAGAGGCCCACACCCCAGCGTTGGCTGCAGAACAGCAGGGTGGGGTTGGATTTGGCAGGGCATGTCTGGCTCACCTGCAAGCCCTGCTCCCCTTGAGGGTTTGCAGGGCCGCCCTGCTCCCGTTCTCCAAGGGCAAGCACTGCCGGGTAGAGAATTAAGGTGCAGCCGCACAAGTCTGAGCCGGAGCAGCCAGGGTGTGAGGGCAGGGCCGGAGCACAGGCCTCCCAAGGCCAGGGCAAGGCCAGGACCTGCATCTCTTTCAAAAGACTTGCTCTTTGGCCTGTCCCCTTTCTTGTGGCTGACACCCAGAAATGGGGACACTGCAAGGAGCCACACACTGGGAAATGGAGGTTGTTTTTTTTTTCCACAAGTCTCCCCGTGGCTCACTTGGGTGTAACCTCTAGGTCCCCAGCTTTTGAGAAAGTAGTACTAGATCCTGAAAATTGCCTGGAGAAGCCTCGGCTGAGAGAGCCGGATGTTAGAGTCATTATTCTGTGGTTACAAAGGTGTCTCTTTGGGGCTCTACATGTTTTCCTTCCGGATTTCCTGCATCTGAAGATGCTTTGCCCAGTGGCACATAGAGAAGCCCGCTCCCCAGGAGCACTCACTAGTGATTGGCTGATGGATTGGTAGAACATGACCCTGGGTGGGACCTGGCTTTCAGATGAGCTTCTTGCTTTCCTGACCATTGGACCTCTTCTGGCACCTTCCCTGCACCAAGAGCTGCACCTGGGGAGAACAGCCCCATGGCGGTCCCGTCTGCCCTCAGAACAGAACTGTGTTTCTCTGTGCTCATCCGAGGGCATGAAGCACAGACCAGCCTGGCTAGGAACAAGGGACACTGGAGAGGGACGCTCAGCGTCATAGGGGAGCTTGGGGGCACACATCTGCACTGAGGACACCTAGGGGTGTGTGTGTGTGTGTGTGTGTGTGTGTGCGCGCGTGCTGAGACGTGAAAGAAGAGGTTGGGGCCAGAGTGTTAGTGAGGGGGCCTGTGGGGTGAATGGGGGCCTGTTCCTTCCTCCCCAGCCCTTCCTCCTCTCAGGAGGGACGGGGGCAGCCACCATCAAAGGTGGTGTAAGAAAAAGAGTTCGTGACTCAGGAGTAACTGTCAGTGTAACGTAGGCTGCGTCTCTCAGACTCTGAATTCTAAGATTCTGTGACCCCAGTGTCACCTTCAGAGAAAAACAGGAAGAGAAGGGACTCCGTGGTGAATCTCAGGAAGGGAGAGAAAAGAGCCGAGAGAGGCAGGGAAGTCGAGTGTGGGTGAGGACCGTCTGGCCGCCAGGAGACATTTCAAAAGACGGAGGAGCAGCGCGAGAGGCACAAAGCGAGGGAAGGAGCAAGAGGTTGAGCGGGGCAAGCCAGGAGGACCCGGAGTTGGCAGGCAGACGAGGCGCAGGGTGGGGTGCAGGGGCAGGTGGGGAGGGGGAACTGGAACAGGGAACTGAACACCAGCAGGTTGGGGGCAATGTCGCCACAGGAATGAGGACCGGAGAACAAAGGCAAAGGAGGCCGAATCGGGTGTTTGGCGCTAGGTGATGCTAACGTGGATGGTAAATGAAAGCCAACATGAATGTTTGATTTCACCGTGTTTAAACCATGTGCTTTAGCCCACCAACTCAATCCATTCGTCTGATCACATGGGAGGATCAGCCCCGGTGAGGACAGAGTGAGTGACTTGGTTCTGGCCTGGATTTCATGCCTTGAATCACTTCTCAAGGAAGCAGTACCAAAACAAGGGCCCTTGTTGTGGGGCTGTGCCTGGTGCCTGCGTCACATGCTCCCCAGGTGGGGCAGGATCCGGGGCCTGCAGAGGCTGACCACACAGTGTGGGCAGGGCTTTCAGGGCCCGCGAACTGGGCCCTCTGCTCCCCCAGAGGCCACAGTGGGACTGGTTTTCACTGAGGTGCGAAAACAGCCTGCTCATCGCGTGGCCCAGTGCAGAAGGAAGCAGCTGTCACCCTGACCGCCCACAGAACAAGGGCCCTGAGGGACCAAGCTAAGAGGACAAGGACCAAACCGTCCATGCTGGGGGAGGGGCAGCTGGCTCTGCTTGGCCTTTGGTGCTGTCTGGGGGGCACCTGCACAGCGCAGTGTGCCCCGCATCCAGCACTGTGCATGGCATACAGAGGCTCACCAGGGGCTCATCCACCCAGCCTCGCTCGCCAGGCACACAGCCAGGGAACAGCACACTGTCTCTGAATTCGGCAGAAATGCCCTGTGTGACTTGGGCGCAGGGAACTTCCAGTTCCTGTTGGACCAGTTCGGTTTCCCTCCCTGCTTGCTGAGGCTCGCTGCGTTTCAAAGATCTGGCACTGCCCCTGCCCACCCACTTTTAGATGGCCTCGGGGTGATCTAAGGCCAGGTGCTTCTCAAAATAAGTGTGCCTGTGAACGGTCTGGGGAGTGTGTTAACACGCACATCCTGATTCGGTTCAGCATTTCCACCCATCTCTAAAGTTAGGTTCCTGCGTCCAGGGCCACACTTCAAATAGCAAGGGCAACGCACTTGACAGCAAGCTGCAAAAATTAAATTGGATTCCTTTTCTGGGGCATCTCTTTTGCTAACAAATGGGTTGTTTTGGCTGCGGAAGAGACAGACGTGATTCAGAACTGTCCTTATGACATCACATCTGCCCAGGTGACTTATTTTAGCATCATCATCTCCATGAGGAGTCAGGAAATTTCAGGGTGAGAGGCATTCAGGTGAAGTACAAACAGGGATTTCCTAACAGTAATTATTTTAAACATGAGCAGAGGTTGCGAAAGCTTTCTCAGGAAATCTTTAAACACAAAATTGATTCCTGTCAGGTGTGGGCTTGTAGGAGGCAGGGGAGTGGCCCATGTGACATCATCAGACCTGCAGTAGCCCAGAGCAAAACAGGCGGCGTGGGGGACAGGTTGGCATGGTGAAAACATCTGCTGTTCGTCTTGTCTAAAACCAGCACTTCAGCCTCTCCACAGCCAGGCAAGGGCACGAGGAAAGCATAGTGTTGATCCCTCCAAGTCCTGCTCCAGTTCCTTCACTTCTCGCCATTACCGCAGCCGTGCCAGCAACAGCTCTGTCTTCGGCAACTGAATTAGCCTCCACACTTTCCTCTCTGCATGCCCTCTTGTTCCCACTCCTTTCTCCACACAGATGCCGGAGCGATCTTTGTAAAACAGAAATCTGACCACCTCACTCCCCTGCCCGGTGCACTTGAGTTAAAATGCCAAGGCCCAGCGTGGCCCTGTGAGGTCTGGCCTGTGCCTCCCTCTCCAGGCCTCTCCTGTTCCTCTCCCCTCCTTGCCTTCATGCCCCTGTCCCACTGGCCATCTCTCCACCTCCAGATGGCCCAGGATTTGTCCCCAAGTCTTCGCACCTGCTGTCCCGTCTACCTGGAATGCACACCCCCTGTTCTTCACCTGGCTAACTTCCATGCATCTCCAGGGCTTGGTTTAAATGTCACTCTCTCAAATTGTTCTTTTCTGACTCCTGATCTGAAGTAACCCTTCCCATTAGACTGTCTCGAGGTTGCCAGTGCTTTTCCCGAACCGCACACGGGTGGCGGTGCCGGACTGATGTGTAGGACCACCAGACTGTACGCCCACTGGGGGCAGGGTTCATCTCTTCTGTCTGCTGCAGTGTGCCCCACGTCCAGCACTGTGCATGGCATACAGAGGCTCAATAAAGGAATGAATGAGTGAAACCCACCTCATGTCACCTGTATCACTCATTCTGTAGCCCAGATGCCGCTCCCTTCATTATAGACCCGTAGGTGCAAACAAGGTGATACTAACATTGATGCCCAAGTTATGGTAGGTTTTGGCCACCTGCCCTCAAAACCTCTGGTTACTTCTGAGAGTCCCAGAGTGGGAGGCTGGTGTTTCTCATGTATTTGAGTATTGGTCTGCTTATGTCCATCTCCTGCTCTGGCCACGTGTGGTTGCCTTGAACATTCTCGGCTGATGTCTTTCCCAGTGCTGTGGGTCTGCTGTGCGTCACACCTGTCTGCTGGGGAGCTGGCCGGATCCCCCAGGAAACCAAAGCTGCCCTGCATCCGAGTGGCAAGGGGTTAGAGGAGGGGTGGGGGGAGAGAATGGCCTGCACCCAACTCTGAGTAGCTCTGGTCCCTGGGTCCCAAAGAAGTCTCTCACAGTCTTTCACAATCATAGCTGGTTCCCTTGTCACTGGAGCCATCAACAGGACAGGGGATGTCACCTTCCCCTACATCTCCTTTGTCTGTCTCTCTCACTATTTCCCCTTTTCCCTTTGGCTGAAAAGAAATTTCCCTCTACCTGTTCATTTGTGCAATAGACATACCAGTTAGGGCCCGAGGGGAAGTGCACCCATTTGTCCAATCTGGGCTCAGCCAGAACTAATTCATTAAGTCAACAGATATTTACAAAGCACCTCCCAGGGGCCAGGCACAGTCAGCCAGCAGGCCCTTCCCATCTCTTGACTCTGCCCTCTCTCTGCATCCGGTGGTCAGGGCCGCATTTCTGATGCCTCTCACTGCTCTCCCAGGGACAGTCTCAGAGCTGGTCTCCCTGCCCCCCAGGTGGCCCCCTCTCATCAGCCTGACTGCCAGAGAACCTTATTAACATGCAAAGCAGATGACATCAGGCTTCTGCTCGAAAGCCTTCAGGGACTCCGCAGAGCTTTCACACTAGAGTTTGCAATGAAGACACTTTGTGATCTGACTGCTGCATGTTTGTTCAGCCGCGACTCCCACCCCTCCCCAGGGTGAGTCATGTTCTCAGACCTCTGTGTCTTTCCATTCTGTTCCTTCTGCCTTTCTCTCACTGTTTTGTCCAATAGGACTGTCTCAGACGTATTTGCTTGGTCTGATGGGATAGCCTCTAGCCACATGTGCCTATCAGGTGCTTGCAATGTGGCTAGTGGGAGTTAATAGCCTTATGTGGCAAGTGGCTGGCTACCTTAGTGGGCAGTGTGGATCCAGACAGCTGCTACTCACTTTGAAATGCTTAGCTCAAGGCTCAAGCTCTGCACTGGGAAGCCATCCCAATTTCATGGCTGATATAGCTGCCCTTCCTTTACATTCCCGTAGCATCCTTGGTCTGTGTCTGTCCTGAGACTCAGGACCCTGCATCAGAGTCAGGAATTCATTGACCTGCCTCCTCCACTGGACTGAATATTTTTGAGGGCAAGGAAAAGAGTTCACCCAATAAATGGTAAATGCCTGAATACAGGGGTGTACTGGTAAAGGTTTAACAAGTGGCTCTCTGGTGGACAGCCCTCATTTGTTTTTGCCAAGCCTGTGATGTAAATATTTCTACCACATGTCAAGAGAATGAGAACCCAAGCCACAGAATGGGAGACAATATTTGTGAAAGACGTATCTGCTGAGAATGTTATCCAAAATATTCAAAGAACTCTTCAGACTCAACGATAAGAAAATGAACAACCCGATACTAAAATGGGCAAAAGACTTGAACAGACACCCTCTAGAGATGTGAGACTGCAAGGAGGCGTATGAAAAGACGTTCACCATCATACGTCACTGGGACATGCAAGTTGTAGCAATGGGATACCACTGCACATCTCCTAGAAAATCCAAGATCCAAAACACTGACAGCACCGAATGCTGCTGAGGATGCGGAGCAACAGGAATTCCTGTTCACTGTTGGTAAGATGCAAACTGGTGCAGCCACTTTGGAAGACAGTTTGGCAGTTTCTCAAGAAACCAAACATAGTCTTAACATACAATCCAGCCCTTGTGCTCCTTGGCATTTACTCAAGGGAGCTGAAAACTCATGTCCACACAAAACCTGCACATGAATGTTCAGAGCAGCTGTGTTCATGATTACCAAAACGTGGAAGCAACCGAGAAGTCCTGCAGTCAGTGGGTGGATAAATCAGCTCCGAGATACCCACACGATGGACTATCAGTCAGCACTAAAAACAAATGGCCTATCAAGCCATGAAGAGACATGGAAAAACTTTAAATGCAAGTCACTAGGCGAGAGAAGCAATCTAAAAAGGCTACACACTGTGTGGTTGCAACTATATAACCTTCTGGGGGGAAAAAGAAAAAACTAAAGAGACAGTAAAAAGATTAAAGGTTGCCAAGGGTGGGAGGGGAGAACAGGTGACACACAGAGGATGTTCAGGGCAGTGAAACTGTTCTCTGTGATAACACAATGGCGGCTGCATGTCAGTATACATTTGTCAAAACCCATAGCATGTGCACCACCAAGAATGAACACTGGTGGAAACAGCGGGCTTTGGGTGAAAGTAGTGTGTTGATGTAGGTTCATCAGTTTTCAACACATGAACCACTCTCGTGGGAAGCCTTGAGAATGTGGGAGATTATGCATGTTGGAGGACAGGGAGTATAAGGAAAGCCTCTATCAGCTGCTCAATTTTGCTGTGAACCTAAAACTGCTCTAAAACAAATCAAGTGTATTAAAAAAAAAAAAAAAAAA
>PVIA01007542.1:0-82059 GCA_004024845.1 Tonatia bakeri
CTTCCTTCCTTCCTTCCTTCCTTCCTTCCTTCTCCCTACCCAAGAATATGTTCATTGATTTCAGAGAGAGAGGAAAGGGAGAGAGACAAAGAGGGTCAGACATCACTGTGAGAGAGAAACATGCACCGATTTCCTCCGATATGTGCCCTGAGTGGGGATCGAACTCACAACCTTTTGGTTGATGGGACATGGTTCCAACTGGACCTCCTGGCCAGGGCCGGGCCTGCTTTCCTCACAGAGACTCCATGGTTGCGGCACCTGAGTCTCACCTCCGAGGTGCCCGTCTGAGGGTTCGGGTTGTGCGGAGCCTGACTCTAGTGTCCAGTCGGACGCCCGGCCCTCGCGCCCAACCGCCGGCGCGTCCTTGGCGGGCTGGCAGAGGGAGGCGCCGCTGCTTCTTGGCCGTGGCACTCAGGAGCTGAGGACTCGGGTGGCGGCCAAGCACTGCTGCTCATGAAAAAAAATCCAGGGAAAAGTATAAAACCGAATGATTTTACCTGTTAATTACAGATCGCTGGTTTTCCCCCCAGTTTTCTTGCTAAAATGTGTACTAAAAATAGATGAATATGTGGAGGGTTTGTTTTTTTCTTCAATGCTGTGTGAACACATTGGAATAAACCACAGGGAGAACAGACTCCTAGGAGGCTAGTACTGCCTTTTCTCTTTGGAGATGCTAAAATGGACTTTTAAATGATGTGTTAACAGCCCAGAAATGTTTGGAAACAATCTCTCTTCTAAGCTGAACGCATCAGCTGACAGGTTGCCCCGGGAAACCTGAGCCCAGGTGGTGAGGGGGAGACAGCAGAGGCGAGTCTTTAAATCTGGACTGTCCTCAGCAGCAGCCTGAATCCCCCCTTAGAGGACCAAAGGAGGGGACGTTTCCCCTCCGAATCAACAGAGAGATACATTTGCTTGGACACCTGCTGTCCTCGGTTTGAGGGGCTCGCTGTTGGGAAGCAGCGAGCAGAAATGCCGGGGAGGATGTTGGTTCTCTGGCTCCCGGTGAGTCCCGAGGCAGTCTTGCTCGGCACTGAGCGGGGTCTGCTTCTGGGGGCAGTCTCTGTGTGTGTTTGGGTGTGGACAGGTGCACAGGCGGGGCCTCGCACACCCCGGAATCACGGAGCTGGGAGAGGCCTCCTGCTCCACCCTGGTGGACTCAGGAGCCTCACAAATGCATGAGAAGGCACCTTCCCTTAAAAGGTCTCCAAGGCGCCTCTGTACACATGGGAAATACTGTGTTTCATTGGCCCACTTGTATCCTTTTCTATGTGACTAAGTTTGGTTACCTCTGTATCTTCTTTAGACCCGCAAACCAGCCGATACTTGGTGTGTGGCAATGATGTTTGTTGCTTCTCAGTTTTCTTCCAGCCGAACACACCCTGACACAGCCTCGTCTGCGCTCCTACAAACCTGTGGGCCCCGGGCCACCGTGTTGACGGACAGGGGACATTATTTGACTGGACCGTTGTAATAACAATGCCATCGCCGAAGAGCTTTCTGAAGTGAGGGCAATGCCATAAAAGGCGCATTCTAAAAACACACATTGAAATGCACGGCGGTGGGACTTCCGAGAGGGGACAGGCCTTCCCTCGGGCCCAGGGTGACCTCCCAGAGCAGGACGTCTGCCAGGCCCTGTGCAGTGCTCTGGGCACTTGACAGTGACACTGGACACTGAAGCAGAGGACTCGGCTTGGACTGTCTTAACAGTTACACATTGTATGTAACTGTGTTAAAGGAAAAGGCAGAAAGGTCTCTTTAGTGAAGATGAGTGTGGTGTCGAATAAAATCGGAAGTGGACAGCCCTGCCCAGTGTGGCTCAGTTGGTTGGAGCATCGTCCCGTAGACAGAAAGTTTGCAGGTTCGATTCCCAGTCAGGGCACGTACAGGAGGCAAGCAGTCGATGTTTCTCACACCAATGTTCCTCTTTCTCCCTCCCTCCCTCCTTCCCCTGCCCCGTCCTCTCTCTTTGAAAGCTATGAAAAATGTCCTCAGTGAGGATAAAAACATTTTCTTAAAGTAGAAGGACATCTTGGAAAACAAGATTCAACATTATGACTTCTTTTGTGCCTCCTGAAGGCGAGGGGGGCCTTTCGTGGTTCAGAAAGTGTCCGTGGAGTCGGTGCATGTACTAGTACGGATCCACCCCTCTCCTGTCCGAGGTCTAAGTTATCTAAGACAGCGCCGACGAGAAGGGAACTTGAAGGAACCAGGTGAAGAAAAGGGACGGCAGATTGTTAAGATTGTGAACAAGTTAATCCAGTGCTCATGACCTTCAGAGGGGGGAGAAAGACACTCTGTGGCTGCAGAATGAGGGATGTGAGCAGGCTTTGGGGGGGAAACTCAGATCATGGGTGCCCTAGAGAGAGTGTGTGCAGAACCAGAAAGAAACCGGTGCCTGGGAACTCCAGGTGGGTCCTGGGGCAGAGGGGTGAAGGGGCCTGACCGGGGGAAGATTGGGTGGGGGCAGCAGGGTGAAGCCTTTGAGGAGAGGACAGAGGGTGGCCGGCATGATGCTCTCCTTAGAGGAGGGGACTTAGTGTCACAACCAGAGCCAGCAACCTGGTAGCGAAGCAAGCACCTACCTTGAAGCCATAGTCTGTTGTGGCCTGGCGTCTACCCAGTCTTCTGAGAGGTAGGTCATGTGATGTGTTGAAAGAAGGCAATAGGCAGGTACCACTTTCTAGACTAAATGAAAACCTAAACAATTCTGGGGTGGGGGGGTGGCTGTATGCAGAGCCCAGATTCAGCACCAATGGAAGGCAGCTGGCTTTCATTTCTGAAAAATGCTCTCTCTGCCTCAGACCCTTCCTGGGCTGTGCTGACATTCCTGTGAACTCCTTTTTAACACTGGAGTTACCATGGGAAACTCAGCCACAACCTTCAGACGCTCCAGAGAAACCTCGGGGACTTGGAGGGGCTGGAGAGGGCTTTCCATTAACCTTCACCGAAACGTCTCCGGCTCCAGCATGCCTGTGCAGAATGTCAAGATGCTAATCGCTTATAGTAACGAGCGGGCGCCCTGCTCCCGCCTCGCTGGGGTTTGCCGCTTCGTTACCATCTATGGAAATGAGCCACGCCTGGGGGCGACGTTAACGGGTTTGCGCTCGCAGTGGACACTGTGCGCCCTCTCTCCACGGGAAAGAGAGGGCGGAAGGAGGCCATGGGGGAAGGCTTCTAAAAGTGGAGGAAAATAACATAATCTGAGAAAGAAATGGTTCTGTGCAGAAGCTTTTAGAGGTCAATGGTTGTTTGAAGTCCTGGCTTTAAAAAGATCAGACAAGTGAAGGTTGTGTGTTCTTGTATCTGATGTGTTGTTCTGTTGTGTGCAAAGCCCAGATGAGCCATAGTGTTTCTCTTCCAAGGGTTAGGTTTGGTTACATTGTAGCCCGAAAGCAGGGGAGACGTTAACCATGTTAATTTGGGTGGAATTTATGGTTAGCTCCTCTTTGTTGTAATTCCTTCTGCACAAGGCTAGCTGGCATTCTCAAGTCCTCTGCACACAACCTGTGTTCTTTGAAGTGAGGAAATAAAGAAGTGGGGGGGGGGGCAGTAGTAAGGGTTCAAGAAAAATTGCTCTGGTGATGTGATCAAATCAGAAAGTCCAGGGCTGGTCCTCCTCCTCCTCCTCCACCCATTAGGCACTTTTCTGGACTCTGCTGCCCTGTCCCATGTAGGCCTTCTTTTGTCACCACTAGCTAGCGCCTGTGACATACCATTATTTGCTCTACCATTAGTTGACTCTACCAAGACCTTTCCAGGTGCTGCACTGCCCGTCCTTGCTAATCAACAGAGACAATCCAATCTCTAAAAAGCTCAGTGCAATGCATTAGTCTCCTCGAGAGCTTTTGTAGCAGTCTTCACAATTAACTGTTGGTAATGAATCATTAGAGTTTCTAATGATTGGAGTTTTAGGTACTAAGTTACAGCAGAGTGAATGGAAGAAAACATAGGGGGTTTAGTCATAATCATTAACCAAGATATGAGGCGAGGCTCCAGTGAGGACCACCTGAGTCCCCCTGAAGTCACAGGTGGGTTGTGTGTGCCCAAGAAGCACCTGTTAATTCTGCGTTTAGGTTGGCGCTGGTCTCGTATCGGGCAAGTTGACCTCTCTCGGCTCCCAGGTCCTGCAGCATTTGATGGGAATGGAGTTGAAATGTGCCTCAGCCCCATCTCAGGAGAAGTCACCGTGAGCACAGCCACGGACTCACAGCTGTGGCCGGGCCCACTTCCACGGCGGCGTCTGTGTGTGTGCGTGGTGGCAGCTGGCTGGCCGCACGACCCAGAATGCAGTCCTCCATGGGTGACTCCAAACAACACATTACTGATGTAACCAGGTCTTGATAACAGGATTTTTATGGCAATTTATGTATTGTTCCCTTACCAGTATCTGATCAGTTTTTTAAGAAATTTGACTGCCCCTGCCAGAGCGCAGGAAAAACTGCCCGAGATGCTGAGCATCACCCAAAGCAGCTAGGCTGTTTGTGGGGAACGCGGGCTTCCAGAGAGGGTCTGTGTGTGTGCCCACCCACATGTGCGGAGGTGGTCGCCAGCCCAAAGGCAGCTGCGGGATCTGCTGGTTCACGTGCAGGGACTGGGCTGTGAGAGGTGGGGGGGCTTCTTCAGAACCTTTTCCAAGGCCAAGCTCTGTCTCCTGGCCCCTGAGAGGCGCCCATGATTCCTCCTGAAGACAGCGGGAATCCATGCTCGGGGAGGCATCGATCTGAGCCCCGCCAGGGGAGCAGCCCGAGCAAAGAACTCGAACCTGTCCTCCCATTTCCTCCTGTAGAAGTGTGTGCATGTGCCCCGGCACTCCCCCTGGGTGGTGGTGATGGCTGTTTTAAAACTCACGAAAGACTTTTTACTTCTCTGTTTTGAAGAGGCTAGTTTATCCTTCCCATCAGAATACCTGAGGCTGTTCCAGCGTTCCCTTGGGGAGTCTAAAACGGTGGCACTCTCTTTGGAGCTTCAGTCGGGTCCCTGATAGGGAGAGGCAGGGTGACACATGTTTAAACATGAGGGGCCCTCCTGGTACTTCCATTCACCTCCTGCATGGATGTGAGATCGGAGGAGGGTTTTTTACTTCGATGAGTGGCTGCCAGGGTCTCAGGAGAAGCAGATTGGGGGGGATGTGGGGCTTACTGGGCCAGCGCCCAGCTGGAAGAGCAGCGGGGGTCCCGTCTGGGCCGTGGGGTTCAGGCCAGGCTGGGTAGGGTGGGTGTGGGAAGATCCAGGGAGAGGGTTTCAGCGGCATGACAGCATGGAAAGTGTCGGAACCACAGTGGCGAAGAGTCAGGCACATTCCAGAGAGAAGGATGGGAATTTGGGGGTTACAGGGAATGGGGCAGAGGCCTAAGCAGCAAAATCACATTTTGTGAGTGGGATGAGTTAATCGGGGTGTGGCTTCATCAACTAGAAAGATCTGGAAGCTTCTGGCTGTCAAAGATCTAGGGGCTGGTGAAGTCCCAGATAAAATTCAGCTCGGAGGGAGCAGGGTTTTTTAAGGCATTATGGGGTGACTGCGTGTGAGTGTGTATAGTAGTAGTTCTAGAAATAGCCTGAGGACTTTTTAAGAAGACTCGAGGTGGTTAGAATTTCTGGCCCTGACTTGGAAACCGAAACAAACGCTGCAATCTGTGCCTCGGTGCCAAGGCGTACGGCGCACGGTTCCAGAGTGAGATTCAAACTGCTTCATCATGAGAATCATGCAGCCCAAGGCCCCCGAGCTGCCATCATGTGTTTCATTCATGGCACCAGCTCTCCCAAAGGCGGGCAGGGGCGGACGCTTCGACCTTCACCTCGCAGTGGCCCCGAGTCCCCGGAGTCTGGAGGATACACGTGCCTTGGCCCGGATGTCCCTCGGTGAGGGTCCCAATTCCTTCCCTGGCAGCTGAGCAAGAGGCCTCGAGCACATCTGGCCAGTTGCTCATCTGAGGATAATGCCCGGCACCCTGGGGGCTGTGAAGACGCCTTCACTCAAGCCCAGACTCCCAGCCGCTGCTTCAGCAGCGCCGTCTCCAGGGGCCGGCGCAACATGGGTACCCGCGCCGGTCTGTTCACATTCCCCGCTCGGCAAAGACTTGCGTGTCCATTCCGAGAGGGGCTGTTCTGTGATGTCAGAGGGGCTGTTCTGTGATGTCAGAGGACGTGTTTGATGGGAAGGCGTTTCGTAGGCCATCTTGCCTGGTGATATTTAGATGTTTGTGTTCATAACAGAAAGCATTTCCCCCAAGGACGTAAGGCCCATCTGACCATGGCCAGGGAGGGCCGAGCACTGGCCCATTGGCCCTGGGACAGGCCAGCGAGCCACCAGGCAACATGTGGACCGAACAGCGGATTCGGCAGTCTCACTGTGCCCAGCACGAACTACGGCTCCAAGAGGCCGAGCCACCTCGGGCACACTGCACACACACGGCACAGGTCCACATTTTTTTTTTTTTTGCACAAAATCAAGCAATCCTTGGTGAGATCTCCTGAGTCATATCATACTAAGAAAATTGATACGAAAACTGACATTCACTGGAAATTGCAAAGGAAATAAAGGAATTGAACGTCAGAGAGGCACAAAAAGTCCTCGTCTGCAAGTCTGTTGGGAAAGGTGCAGACCTTGGGTGGAGAGCAGGCTCCCGCAGCCACGTGTCAGACCGACTCGCAGTTCTTCCTCTGTCCCTCGCACACGCGGGTTTTCCACGGCGACTTTTCCCATTGAAGCAAGGAGTCACTCAAGGAGTGGCTTCTGAAACCAGGAACAACTAGGGTGTATCCCATGCTTTTCTCCCCCCCACCCCCCACCAACTTTTAAAAGTAAGTGACAGTTAGTAAATTCTGCATGCTTGGGGGGCACGCCACAGGTAATTTCCAACCTCCCCCAGCACGTGAATAACCTCCCAGGTAGCAGTCGCCCAGCAGGTGTGGGCGGATGGGGGTGACAGGGACACCTCCCGGCCTGTCCCCTGAGCGCACGGGGATGCGGCTCAGCGAGAGGTCAGGGGCTGAACATCCAGGCATTTCATTCATTCACACGCTTGATTTGAAACAGTAGTAGGTTGGTCCTTACCCCTGGGTTACCAGAACCTGTGGATGGCGTGAGGCTCCCAGATGCCACCTGTCTGTGTCTGTCTGTCTGTGTGTCTGTGTGTCTGTAGACTCCTGGCTCAGTGTCTCTGCTCCCTGGCTGCCCAGCCAGGGAGCCCAGTCTTCAGACGCATCCGTCGAAATGCACTCAGACCGCAGGGAAGCCCTGAGTAGCTGTCGCGTCTGGGTGCTGTGCGGGGTGCGGCGGAGGCAACGCAGGTGGCCGGGGGCAAGTGGTCGGGACAAACGACCCGATGCCTTGCAAGTGGCGGGTGAAGGGCTGGTGAGCGTGTGGGAGACGCAAGTCTGAAGGAAGCACTCGTAGAAGTCGGAGGAACTGAAGTAGGTGGCGATATTTTTAATTACTATCCAAGGAGCTGTTTCACATTATTAGAAGAAATGGCATTTTTTATTTCTGGGTTGCTCTGCAAGGCCAGCTAAGGATTTATGGATCCAGGCCTCAGAGGGTGGATTTGGCTGGGTGTCATCAGCACAGACTCTGCCCGTCCTGGCCGTCTTTGCAGCCGTCCTCTCCCCACGAGGTCCACTCTGGGCACGCATGATGGCCGTCACCACAGATGCCCGCCTGGGCCCCGCTCCAAAGGGGGCAGGTTTGGCTGGGAGCCCTTCTCCTTCAGCATCTGGAGGCTTCACTGCGGTGCCCCATCCCCCGTCCTGGACACACGCATGAGCCTCTGAAGGACGGAACCACGTCCGCTCCTTGCGTATCTCCAACACTGGGCAAGCTCACTGCCATCCGCGTGCAAAACGGGGCAGTGAACCAATGCGTGGCTTCCTCCCCGAGCCTCTGCTGGGCCACGGCCCTCAGAGTTCAGGGGTCCAAGGTTCTGTACCTGTTTCCCTTCAACCAACGGGTCGATTCTTTGGAGTCTGGAGGGAACTAGAACCCCAGCCCCCGACTAAACAGCTCACCTGACTGCCCCCGCCACATCCCTTTCCCAGAGTTCCACCCACACCCGTCCTGCCTGAAGCCGGGTCTCCGACGCACGGCATCAGCTGTGTGTCCCGGGCACAGAGCACCCGCCACACTCAGTCTTACCTGTCTCTCATCTGTGAAATGGGCGAATCCCCTCTCATTGGTCCCCTGGGTGCGTAGAGAAACAGAAAACAGACAGGTGAGCTGAGGACACCTGTTGAGGAACGGGCAGTCTGTGTCCCCAAAGCCCTTTTTTTGTCTTTTTTTTTCTTTGACATTGAACCCTAAGCACAGGCATTTTCACACACTGAAGTGATTTGCAGAAGCCAGGAGGAGACGGGGAGACCCTAGCTGCACCGCCTTCTCCCAGGTGACAAGGGCGTCAACTTGAACACTGGGGACTGTCCCCTCGGGAACAAGTGGGAGAAGTGCTTTGAGGGAAGAAGCAAAGAAAGTGGGTCAAGGTGAGCGGGAGGAAAGGGTCTGGGACACCCGCCTCGTTTGCCAATTGGTGCAGATGGGGCAACTTGGTTGAATGCATAGATTTATATGGGACTTCTGGTGTGGTGCAGAGGATGAAACACTTTCCTAAGGAGAAATAAATGAGACCCTGCAACTGAGGGCATGGGGGCTGGAGGAGGAGGAGGAGCCCCCACTGGGGGCTCCGGGAGGCCTGAGTTCAAACTCCAGCTCTGGCACTCAGCAACAAAGTAGCTTGGACCAGGGCGTGACCCCTCTTTCCCCGGCCCCCACCCTTCCGGCTATAGGAGAGGAAAAGACAGATGGATACAAAAGTTGATTTCGAAGAAAGTGTGTTTGCCGCATGGCATGAAGCAGTTTGTTCTTCCTTAACTGCTGCTCTGCTGGAAACGGCACAGATAATAAGCTGCATTTGCGGCAATTAGTCTGCAGCTTTTGATTCTATTAAATTCACTTAGGCGTGTGGCTGAATGCTTGCGCTGAGGTGCTTGGAGCCTGGCTGTGGTTTATTAGTTATCAGAAACGGATTTATTTGTAGCTCAGACCCTCGTCCGACTTGGTTCAGTGGTGATGCTGCTGTGAACTGCTGGTTGTCAAGTGAATTGTCTGTCGCTCTGCATGGGAAGCACACCCTGTATTGAAAATTTATTGAATATGACAGTCTCACAGTGTGGCCAGATTTTTAAGGGGACTGAATTTTGGTTCTGAAGAATTACGGTCTTGGCTTAAACAAGTGGCTGTACATACAGTTGGGAGTTTCTGATTAGTTTGCTTCCGTAAGATCTCCGCCGACATTTTCAGGTTTCTGGATTGTGCTGTTGTTGCTTTTTTAGGTAATTATGCTTAAAGAAACGGACAGTAATTGAGTCTGAGAACAGTACTGAAGAAAGAGATCGCTGTGCTCAGAGAGGATGGCCTCTGCCCCCTGGGGAGCTCACGGCGGCTCAGAAACTGTCATTGAATCAATAGGAAGAAAAGGAAACCCTGGGTGTTTCACTTCCATCTTAATGTCGTGAAAGAAATGCAAGAAACTTTCTAATTCTGCAGTAACTTCTGAGGTGATTTAATGTCTTGGATTTAAGGACTCTACAGGAAAATTTAAAAAGCACTGGGTCTTCACTTTTCCTGAAGTCAGGTTTCATGGGAGAGGAGGATCTTCACCCCGCAGCTCCACCCCCTGTAGGTGGGCACTGGAAGTATTCACGGAGGGCGTGGAGCAGTCGTTTTCTTTAGAATGTGCCGGAGAGTTTTCAGCATTGTTGGACTCGTTTCTTACTTTCCTCTGCTCACCCTTCCCATGCTTAGACACGGCGGTTATTCCGTGACGTTGTCCTGCGTAGACGTTGAGTGAATTTCCGGGTGAGGAGAGCTGTCTTTGTTGACAGACAAATCAGCTCCACCGAATCCACCCCCTTCCTCCTGGACATCCTCCCTCTCTCTCCCCGCCTCCCGGAGCTCCCCAGGGAACCGCCAAAAAGCTCAGGATCCCATCTAGGAAGGGTCTTTGCAGGCGATTCGGACCCTGATAAAACCTGTACCCCGCCCCTCCTGGGCAGGCCTCGGGTCAGACTTGCTGTCTCCGCTTGCCACCCGCAGACCTGGAAGCTCAGTGAGAGGAGGTGCCTGGGGCCGCGGTCACTGAGTGGGGCTCCGCCTGGGCGTCCTCGCTCTAGACCCTCCCACCAGCTCCCTGCTGAGGCGCACTCGGGGCCTGGACAGCAAATGACAGTTTTCAGGGAGCCTCTTTGCAACAAGAACTTTTTCCTCTCCGGAGTATCCATGCCCGGCCTGGGTCGTCTGCAGCCCCCACGGCTGGTCCTCGACCGCCTCCAGGGCCGACTTGCAGCCTCATTTCTCACACAGATGGGGTTCTCGCTATTCCTCGTCAGAGCTGCCCTCTGTGTGCCGGACTCGGAACCACGCTTCAAGTGCACTGACTAGCCCTGGCCGGTGGCTCTGTGGGCTGGGGCATCCTTCTGTGCACCAGGAGGTTGCAGGTCGATCCCTGGTCAGGGCGCAGGCCTGGGCTGTGGTTTGGTCCCTGGTTGGAGTGCGCACGGGAGGCAACTCATCGATGTTTCTCTCTCTCTCTCTGTCTTCCTCCCTCCTTTTCTCCCTCCCTCCCTTCTTCTCTCTCTGAAATCAACAAACATATTAAAATTTTTTGAAACAAACAATACACAAGACTTTAGCTGGAATCTCTCTTCTGGGGTGGAAATTCCATCCCCCCAAGAAAGGTGGGACAGTTTTGAATGAGGTATTTACTCTAATGATTGAGAGAGAGAGAGCGCACCATTTGATCCTGTTCACTTTATTTTCATTATAAACTGAAGATTCGGATGGCGCTTTCATGATGTATTGAGAACTGTGCCAAGACTGTTGGTATTCAATAAATATTATTAATGACCGGAGTAAAGACACTAATATTTCCATCACGCACACATCCCTAAATGTTTGGGCCAAAAGCTCATTTTTAATGAGTTCAAATAGCAGATAGAAATGCTGCTTGTCTGTTACCTGGATGGTTTGCCTGTTTGCAGGCCTCGTTGTCAGGAGCTGCCAAATGACGGGCATGCATCATTGTAATTGAGCCTTAAGGCTGACACTTTTATTGAAAAAAATAGATTTCAAGTTATTTTTCATACATAGACACTGCTAAGCCTGAGCTTCCCTGGTGGAAGCTACCTCAGACGGGGATAACCTTCCGTGAATGTTTCCAGGGAAAAAAAGACGCACTCTCTCCTCTCCTTGAGATTTGGCAAAAATTGATCCATCAACTCTCCAACAACCTATAATAAAATGAATGTATTGTATCCAGTTCAGGCCATGAAAATGTGTACGTGTGGCCCTGTGCCAGAGATGTGTGTGGCACTGAGCCCAGGGTCCTGTCTGTTTGTGGTAATGTCCCCCTCGTGCGGCTTTAGTCCCGACTGGAAATGGGACGAGGTTCCTAATTCACATAAGATGGGTCTTTGACACGCTGAAGTCATCCCTGGCCTCGAAAGGAGCTCAAAATCCGTATGTTGAGGGAATAAGAACGAAGACGTAATGATGATGAAGTCAGACTGATGATGCAGGAACGTGATTCGGAAGATCAGAGAGCTCGGTGTGGTGCCAGGGCTTCTGCTGGTGTCCCTTGTCCTGACCCGGAAAGGCTCGTTCCTGCTGGGCGTTCCGTGTTCATGGAGAACGTCCGACCCAACCCGGGCGTCGTCTGCGTTGTCAATTTCGGCCTGTGCACGTAGCAACACTAGCGCATCTGCAGGCCACTGTGGCCATCGTCGTGTCATCTGAGTCACTGTTGCATACAAGTAATGCCACGTTGTTTTTCTGTCGCGACTTTCTCTGCAGAATCAGCTGCTCAGCACGGAGTCCACACCTTTCCCAGGGCAGAGGGCAGATGAAATCACCCCCCAGTTTTGCACAAGGAAGGGGTGCAGAAGGGCAGGCCGTCTTTCCCTTCCATCTGGGCTACCTCCAGTGAGTCCCGGGAGGGTGGTCTTAGCCACCGATGCAGGAAAGCACATGGGTCAGAATTCTGTTCCCTGGAAATTCACAGTGTTCTCAGACAGAGAAGAGATACGTGGATCTCGGTCTCTTTGGTTCAGTGTTAACATGCTGCTTGAGGTCTACCAGCCACAGATCACTACTGGGGTCTGTGTGAAGATGGATATTCCTGGGGGGAAATGTTTTAGGTTTCTCAGTGGTGTTGAGAATTTAGAGCAAAAACCTGGAATGATGGGTATCAGGACAAAATAGAAGAATCAATGCTTATTAGAATTATGAGGACGAAAAGCAGTTTATAAGGTTTTTTGTTTTTTAAATGTATTGATGTCAGGGGAGAGAGAAACATTGATTTGCTGTTCCACTTATTGATGCCTTCATTGGTTGATTCTTGCATGTGCCCTGACTGGGGATCGAACCTGCAACCTTGGCATGTCAGGATGATGCTCTAACCAACTGAGCTACCCAGCCAGGGAGTTGATAGGTCTTTAACAAGTGTTTTGTGTGTAGGATGACCATGTTTCCCAATTTTCGCAGGATAATTCCTGTTTATGCCGATCGTTCTGGCTTGAGTTTAAGAGCATTGTTTTTCATCCTCGCCAGTCCTTGGTTTGGGCAGCAAGTCACATGTTCAATGTCTGTACTGGTGCAGAATTAGTAGCCAGAATAGCAGTGGGTTGAAAAGAAGATTTTGGTGACAATAATTTTGAGGTCCCTTTTACTATACTTCTATCTGGTCTAAATGCCCATTTCTATTTTATTTGACTACATATTTTTAGCAGAAAAAAGAGAGTGAGAAAAATGGCCAAACTTTGCCCGAGCTGCTGGGAGATTCTCTCTCCATAGTAGAACTGGAATCAGAGCTCGGAACTTCTCTGTCTGTTCTCACACCCACCTGAGCAGGCCGGCAGTGGGGAAAGCCAGAGACGTGATGGGTGTGAGACACACGCATGCCTTTTCTCCCAAGTGGGTTTTCTCCCTAACTGTCGCCATCGGCACCAGCTGTGGTTTGCTTTTGCCGAGACAGCAGAGAAAAATACAGATATTGTGAACCTTGCGATAACTTGCCAGAGAAATGCCACTCGCCCAGGCTGTTATGTTTCTGTTCTGCCTTCCGTGGAAATATGCATTAGTGTGAGTAATGTCCACACTCTGGTGCTGTTAAAACAGGAGGCCCTCTTGCATTTCTTTCCTGGGGTCCCTTTGAGGGCGGCGATTACTCTTCATGTTTGTAGGAAGGATCTTTGTGAGGTCCATGATTCCGGGGCGGCCACGGTCTCAGAACCACAGGTGCCGGCCTGCTGCCAGACTGAGAAAAGAGGTGAACCTGTCCCTTAGATCTCTATGCCCCTCGGCTCTCCCTCGAAGTGTTGTATGTGACACTCAGGTCAGAAAGCAGCCTGTGGGGGCAGGTGTTGCTTTGGGGGCAGGGGAGCCCCTCGGGAAATAGTCCGTGACAGCTGATGAGTCCGTGGCAAGGCGGTGATGAAGGCAGGAGTGCACAACAAAGGCTCACGAGAGCTGAGACCCCGAGCCATCCCGGTACCACATCCCGCAACCGGAAAAGGAAACCCTCCAGGCAGGGAAGGGGCTGGAAGAGGTTCCTATTTAGTTAGAGGAACAGCCACCCGAGTGTTTTTTCTGGTGAACAAACGTCACCGATGACGTGTAGGCAGAGTGTGATGGAAGGAAAGGAGAAGCAGGGATGGGAAGGTACTCACTTGGGCATGGACGTGGCCTTGAAAATGCTCTTGGCTGGTCTGCCTGAGAGAGGCGGGAGTTCTGTTGACTCCCAGTTCGTAGCAGGGAAGCAGAGACTATGACATCAGAAGCGAGTCTTAGGGACCCCTGTTCCCCCTGGAGCGAGGGAAAGTGACGCTGTAGAGGCAATGGGTTTTACTTAACTCAGGAGGGCACCTGCTGATCGGTGGCAGGACCCACGCTCATGTGCGCCTGCTGGGTCCCTGGCGTCAGCCCCGTCCCCAAGAGAGCAGCAGGCAGCTGCAGTCACGTGGGGGCAGAGGTGCGGGCAGAGGCCAGATCCAACACCCGTTTCCTCACAGGCCTGAGCGAGGTCTGCAAACACGCATTACTCATTTCCTCCTATTTCTCACCCAAGGGTTTCTTCTCAGCATCCTGTGGTTGCCCAGCCAGGTTGTCTAGGAACTCCCAAAGTATTTCTGAATGTGGACAGCCCCGGTATTAGGATCTTACATCTTCCTAACACCTTTTACCATTTTTTTTTGTTAATGGTATTCGTAATCCTCACCTGAGGACATGCTGATTGATCATAGAGAGAGAAACATCGATGTGACAGAGAAACACTAATAATGGGTTGCCTCCTGCATATGCCCCAACTGGGGATCCAACCTGCAACCTTTGGTGTATGGGATGATGCCCCCCAGCCCACAGAGCCACCTGGCCAGGGCTCTTAAAACAGTTTTGAATGGCTCATTAACACCATCAGTTTTAACCTTAGATATCTTGTAGGGGAGCAGACGTAGGGGGTAGGACACTGGTGTTTTGTTGGGTTTTGAGTTTACTGAAATGCCCCCATGTGTCTGACTTCCGCATGTCCTTACTGTGCCCCACCTAGAGTATATTCCATACTGGTATAGTCCACTGGAACTCGATTCAATGACAATTGTTCTGTACCCACGCGGACCTATATGGGTGCCCCTAGGGATGTCCCCATTGAGTTCTTAAGATGCGGCTAGTGTGGCTGAGACATGGACTTTTAAGTTTTATTTTGTTCCAGTTAATTGGAATCAATACAGCCACAAGTGGCTAGTTCTAGGCTGTTTGTACAGCATAGTTTCGGGCACTGGTATTGTGTGTGTGTTGGGGGGCGAGGGATGAATCTCCACCCCTGAGGGGTGGGAGGGGCAGGAGGTGGGTAAACAGACCATCACTAGGGAGGGAGCCCTGTTAGGCTGCGGTCAGAACACGGTCCGGTCCTCTGGGTTGGAACGTGGGCGTCAGGAGATTCTGACAGAGACCTGGTATTTGAATCTTGAGGTTGGAGCTGAGCCTACGCCGGACCTCAGTGGTGATGTAAGGGGAAGATGCTTCCAGCCGTGGGGAAACCGTGTGCAAATCTGCTGGGTCGGGGACAGAGGGACCCAGAGTCCCCACCGTGAGGGGTGAGTGAGCATGCAGCTCAGGCGAGGAGTCGTCCTGAGCTACGTACACACTTTGGCCACTTTTCCACCCTAACTCGAACCATTTTGGACTTCAGCCTCCTCTTCTGGATGGGAGGAGTTGGGGCTCAAAGCCTGGGGCCGGGATGGGACAGTGGGGTGAGTCCTTCCCACCGCAGACCTTGTCACTGGGAGCCTCCCTCCAGCTAGTCTTTGGGAGCATCCTCATTCATGACGTGCTGTGACACTTCCTTCGGCACTGGGAGAACCTCGGGGTGTCGCCATCGTGACCCCTGATAAGTTGCATCCATTGCCCCGGTGTGGATGGGGGTCCATCAGCTCCGGCTGACACAGCAACTTCTTGCTCTGGGTGCGGACACCATTGCTGCATTATTTCCTCCTCTTTCCAGTGTCTCAGACCCCAAAGATAAACGGCTTTCTCTGGACCCCGTGCAAAGGCTGGGTGGTACTGGAGCCGGCACGCCAAGGGATGATTTCAGAGATTCATTCATCTACTGTCACCTCACTCGGCAGTCCCCAGTACACAGTGGCCGTCTGTGTGGCTTTTCTGTGAGGAGAACAGACTGTTTTTCTCATGACCTACCTGCTGGCAAGGCACAAAAAGTCTCCGCTGAGCCCGGAGGAGCCTCCCCGGAGCTGACTAATAGGCAGACGCGTTGCTGGTAGACCAGAAGACTGCAGACGGGAAGCTCGGCCCGCTTTGGTCAATGAACCTCTCGGGCTTTTGATTGTGTGGCGCTCGAATCCCCTCTTTATCCAGACAGTCACACTAATCCGTGGGGAAGCCGATTTGACAGGAAGTGGAACAGGAGGGAGTGGTGGCGAGGAGAGGGGGACCCGGCTTTGGAAGACGCTCCTGGGGGAGGGCCGCTGTCCTTTTGCCGCTCTCGTGATCTCTGTTCCCAGCAGGCTTCGAACCTGTCATCTCGAGGGGTGCACGCGGCATCAGAGACGGCGGGGCTGTGAACTCAGCGGGTGCGGCTGAATCTCGAGCCCCAGTGAGAAGCAAACGGCCCGCCGGAGAACAGAGCCACGTTCTCCGGGGCCATGAAAACGCGCTTCCACTTTCCCAAAATAGGGCTGCTGTCCAGGTGCCCGGCAGAATGCCCACCTTCGAGTGCGTGTTTCTTTGGAAATGGGCTCAACATACAGCTTTTGGGTCATCCGCTGCTGGTGTGTTGGGGCCAAGGGTCACAGAAATAACAACAAAGGGGTCACACACGTGTTCTTCACGACGTCTTCCTCTAAGCTCTTCCGGCGTGTGTTGCACAGAGGTCCCCTGGAGAGTTCTGTGAAAGTGCAGGTTCTGGCCTTGGCTGGGCAGCTCAGCTGGGGCATCATCCCACACACCAGAAGATCACAGGTTTGATTCCCACTCCGGGCATGTATAGAAGGCAACCAAACAATCTCTCTCTCTCTTTCTGTCTGTCTCCCCCCCCCCAAAAAAAAAAAACAAACAAACCATAAATGTATGTTCAGGTGAGGATTTGAAAGAAATGCAGGCTCTGATTCCGTGGGTCTGGCGTGGGTTCTCAGAATCTGCCTTTCCAACCATCTTAGTCATGAGGCCACTGCAGGCCCCCAGGTAAGCATGTGGCCAGCAAAGTGTGGGGTCATTGTCCATGTGTCCGCCCACTGTCTGTGTGTGTGTCCACTGCGAAGCTGTCGTCAAAGTTCAGGCAGGAATCTCTGAGAGTCTGAAGCACCAGGACCAGTGGAATCTGAGAAATTAACAGCTGGGGCCCTTCGTTCCATGATCCAGGGTTAGACAATGTGCAAACCCTGGGGGATTCTGGGCTTTCCCTGAAGAGGAGCGACAAGAAGTCTTCCTTGGTCAAGTCCTATGAATAATCTGTTTGATCTCATGACGTCGCTGAGAGGGTGTGTCTGGCCTTTTCCCACTCGTGTCCTGACCCCCGATTCCATGTCCCTGACAGCATTTTGCTGTCATCGTCAGAAATGGTCAAAAACCCTGGCTTCAGACTCCGGATGCAGCTCTGGGGCAGGGGCACCGGTGAGTGCAAGGCTGGGGGCAGCAGACAGCAGGCCGGGCATCCTGGAACAGCTGCCTGGTGGTGCCCCGGGAGGGCCGCCGGGCATCGGCACGCCTGTGATCGATGCCGCCCTGTCAACCCCTATCTCATTAGAGGCGAGCGCTCTGTGCCGGCGTCGAACGGCTGCAAATGTTCCCTCTTGGCTATTTTAATAGTTCTGCTCGGAGCCTGTTTGTTTTTCCTTATTTCCAAGCATCTTTGAGGAAAATCTGTCTCACGCCGTACGACCCAGTTTGCAGAGAGATGCCACGTCGGGCTCCGGGAGGAGATACAAGTATCTCAGCTTCCCCCCCCCCCCAGCGGGGAGTGATTAAACTGTGACGCCTTGAATGTGAAAGACACACACATTTATTTTCTACGAGTTCCTGGAAAACGGTCCCCGTGTTTAAACCCCTAGCCTGGTTTCACCAGCAGAGCACCGCGATGGCAGATCCCGGGCTGTAATTCCAGGGCGCACGAACGTCGTGAGCAGATTAACGCCGGAGACCGTTCCAAGGAGGCGCTCCCACGCTGCGTTTCGAGGGTTGGAAGCATCGATATCCCCCCCTCCCCAAGAACTCCTGGGAGATTGGCCACCCCCACATGGGGGGAGGCTGGCGAATCTGCAGCGCAGATACTGCCATAGAGAGTCGGGGATTCATGGGTTTGCCTCATGAGAAGGCGCCCCAGGAGAGTGATGGGCACTCCCCATCACTGCGAGACTTGGAGTCTGGAAAACAAAGCTTCTGTGTTCAGGCAAGGCTGGAGGAGGGGGGGAGAGGGAGGGGGGGAGAGAGGGAGAGAAAGAAAGAGAGAAAGAGAGAAAGAGAGAAAGAGAGAAAGAGAGAAAGAAAGAAAGAAAGAAAGAAAGAAAGAAAGAAAGAAAGAAAGAAAGAAAGAAAGAAAGAAAAGAAAGAGAGAGGGAGAGGGAGGGAGGGAGGGAGGAAGACAGAAAAAGAAAAAGAAAACACTCAGCTTGAAGTTTGGGCGTTTATCCAGCATCTGACTTTCCGTAATTTTAATGATTCGGGTCAGTCATTAGCCTTGAGTTGCGTGTTGTACGGTTTCCCTTCCAGGCCCTTGGGAGCGCCCCCTCACGTGGACCAGATGTCACAGAATGCAAGAGGGCGTCGCTGAGGTCACGTCCCCTGTTACTGCCTCCTGCTGGAGGCAGAAGTCGGAGTTCAGTGGGCTGCTTCCCAGCTCGGTTCCCAAGTCACGTTTACAATGTCACAGAATGAAGACAACGCCAGTGAGGAGGGGTGATTTCGCTTGGTCATTCTAGTGCCGCTGATGTAGTAACTTCCTCTGGTCCTGGGCCTGCTGTCGACACCCGTCCTCAGCATTTTAAATGGGCACTGACTCAGTTTATAGTTTGTCACTGGTGTTTTTAAAGGGTGGGGAGAAAAACTTCACGAAAGATTCTCTTTGGAGTTCTGGTGTTTCCTCCGTCCTGGGTGTTTGGTTTTGTCTTCCGGAGGTGTTTCTTCCACACCATCCACTCTGGAACAGAAGGCTCGAGGAGCAGTGGGGGCAGGGCTGCAAAGGACCGAGAGAGAAGTGACATCCACACTCAGAATAGCAGCTGTCACACGTCCCTGCCATTGTGAGGCAGGAACAAACATCCTGAGTACCAGACTGCACTATTTGGAAGCCCCCCAAACCAGTGTCCCTTCCGCCCTCAAATGCAAATTCAGGGACCATCCCCCCACACCACCCTCAGGTTCAGTAGTTCACGAGAAGAACTCAAAGACCTGAGCCTTGAACTCACGGTTATGGTTCATTACAGTGACGGGACAGAGAGGAAAATCAGTCCTGGGAAGAGACACCTGGGCTGGGGCGGGGGGAGTTCCAGACGTGGGGCTTCCGTTGTCCCCTTGCAGGGGCGCTGTGGACAGTGCTGACTTCTCCCAGCCACAGTGTGTGACAGTACGCCCACTGAGGACGCTCACCCGAAACTTTGGGGTCTGGGGTTTTTATCAGGACGTGGTCATGCAGACATGCTGGAGTGCCTACAGAGTTGACCTTGGCCTACAGCTCCTCCAGAGGTCAAGCTGAAAACCACGTGGCCCAAAGACTCACCCTACATTGTACTGTTAACACAGACTGTTCGGGGTGGCCCAAGACCCTTAGGTACGCAGAGAGATGCTTTCTTTTAGAAAGTAGTTTATTTATTTGTTTTATTGTACAAAGACATGCTTATTAAGCAGCTCACCTCAAGGGCTTGGGGATGACACCCCAACAGCCAAGGGCAAATGCCAGACCTGTCTTGGGGCCATGTTCGTTCTCAGTGGCATGCAGAGGACCCAGCAGGGGCCCTCATCGGTGGTAAGAGAGGCTGGGACATGGTTGACAAGGGAGAGCTTCATGTGGTCCCTCCTCACAGATGTTTGGACACTGAGGCCCAGCAAGAATAACTGGACTCCTGATTTTAGACACATGGCTGAGGGGCAGGCTGGGGTCAATGCTGAGCAGAAATGGAGAAATGCCTTTTAAAAGTGTTCAGAGAGAGCCCCGGCCGGTGTGGCCCAGTTGGTTGGATCATAGTCCTGTAGACCAGAAGGCGGTGGGTTCAGTCCCAGTGGGGGCATGTGCCTGGGTTGTGGGCTTGGTGTCCAGTTGGGGGTTTACAGGAGGCAACTGACTGATGCTTGTCTGTCATATCGGTGTTTCTTCTCTCTCTCTCTCTCTCCCCCCCTCCCTCTCCCTCCCCTCCCCCTCTCCCTCCCCCTTTCTCCCCTCCCCTCTCTAAAATCAATTAACATTATTTAAAAAAAATAACATCAGTTAGCAACAACAAGGGTTGTACCTGAGCTGCTTCACCTTGCCTGTCCCCACAGTCTGGAAGTCACGACGACGTCCAGTGGCCATTTGCTCTTTGAGAAAGAGCTTTCATTTTGAGCTGTATTTTCAGGAAGTCTGTAATTTCTCTCCTACAGTTGCTAACCAGCTCACAAATGGTTGTGTCAGCCCATCTTCTTTTTCTTTAAGCCTGGAGGAAAATATTACTAAACTGGGGTGGGGGGTGTCTTTTCTGAGTTTTCCTTTCAGTGTGTTCTGCTGTAGCATCAACAGGGGCCTTGGCTGAGGCATCCTGTGCCCTCAAAGGAAATCTGAAATGACCTAACCAGAACCTGCTGCATACCCAGAGACCTCTCTGGGGTCAGGTTAACATTCAGACTCCACCGGCCAGAGGTTCTAGTCCTTGTGACTGAAGCTGGGACATAGTCGCACATGTGACTGATTTTGTGTGTGAGTAAAGAAAGGTGTTCATCACAACATCAGAAGGATTTAGACCTGGTGTCTCAGTTGGACGGCACGTCATCCCAGACACCAGAAGGCTGCGGTTCGATCCCTGGTCAGGGCACATGTTTGGTTGTGTGTTTGATCCCCAGTTGGGGTGCATCTGGGAGGCGATGGATCGATGTTTTTCCCTCACATCTCTCTCCCTCTCTCTCTCGCTTCCCCTTCCTCTTTCTGTAAAAATCAGTAAACATATCCTCGGGCGAAGATTTTTTTTTTTAAAAAGCTACTTCCTTAAAAAAATTAGTCATGGTTAAAAGAGAAAGTAGCATATCATTTACAACCATGAAAAATTATGCCCAAAAAAGTGCCCAAGGATAACGGAAATGCTTCTGCTGTAGCAGGAAAATACCACAAACAAAAACACAGTATCACGCCAATCGTGTGCGTGTGAGGGCGCAGGTGTGTGTGCGCGTGTGTGTGTGCGTGTGTGCACGTGCGAGTGTGTGCGTGTGCTGGGCTGAAGTTAATATTAAAAATGAAATGGATTGTTTCAATGCCTTCTGGGGTTAGATCTGTGGGTGAGGCAGAGAAGGAACTAGAGTGGGACCATCCTTCCCAGCCCCCAGTTCCCAGGTGGCTGCCCCCCACTGAGCGCCGGGGCCCCTGACCGTGCTCCTCTTCAGGTCGGAGGGTGCCCCCCAGAGTGGGCACCTGGGGGGCCAGGCGGAGCAGGGCTGCAAGCCGAATTTCCCTCTGGGATGAGGTGAGGCGAGGTGTGTTTCTCAGAGCACCCAGAAGGCAGGACAGTGACTATGGGAAGGGGAGAGTGGTGTCCTGCGCCAGCTAGGGCGTCTCGCTGCAGTAACCGCGTCAGTCAGCAGCCACGGGAGTTCACTACGGCACTTCCAACCCGTTTATCCTGGCGAGACGCAGACACGAGACACACGTTTCCCTACCTGCTACATTGTTGCTCAGTCTGTCCCGTGCCACCCACCTCGATTGCACCTGAGATTGTGCCGCACGGGGCACGAACACATCCTGCCCCTGATGCCTGGTCCGTGGGGCCAGTGCAGGCGAGTCTGGGCGACGCCCCCGCTGTCAGCCTTTCTCACTCAGTGCGCCCGGCCACGCCTCCTGGCAGAGGTGTTCCGTAGGGCACCATGCTGATTTCGATCCTGAATTCGAGTGATTTCCTGCAGGAGGTACAATTCCCTGCCAAGACGTCACAGGGAAAGACGGACGGCAGACTTAGTCATGGCTCAGATTTTTCTGAAGGGCCACAGAGCACAGTTTCTCCGATGGATGGACCTGCTCTCCTGACCTTGACTCCCCACCAGGCCCGAGAAGCCTTTTCCCGGGAATTCTCATGGCTCCGAGCCCCTCGGATATTTATGGCCAATGATGGATGTTTGAGGAATCCCGCAGTCCGGTCTGGGAGGCCGCTTCCCCATCCTGAAGGTGGACACCTGTGTGGTAGTGAGACCTGGCGGAACAGCAAGAAGAAAGGAACGATCTCGGAGAGACCTGGGTGACTCACAGGCCTTTACTTTTGTCCTTTTTGTTGAATGTATCGGGTGACGTTGGCTGACACAGTTATGCAGGTTTCAGGGGTACAGTCCTATGTTACTCCATCTGCATATTGAGTTGTGTGTTCAGCACCCCAAGTGACGTGTCCTCCCATCACCATTGACCCCCTGCCCCCTCTCCTCCCTCCCCCACCCCCTTTCCCTCTGGTGAGTATCCTGGGTCTGTGAAGCACTAGGCGTTTTGTTTTGCTTTGCTTTGCTTTGCTTTCTGTTTTTTTTTTTTCCTTAACCCCTCCACCTTTTCCGCCCAGCCCCCGACCCATCCCCTCTGACGGCCGTCAGCCTGTTCTCCACCCACGGTCCTGTTTCTGTTTTGTTGGTTAGTTTATTGTGCTCATGGACATTTACAACCTGAATGTGCACAATGAGGCAAAAGTGGCGGACACAGTATCTGAACGGAAGACAGGGAAGGCGTCAGAAGGGACGGTTGCAGTGCGAGAGTCTGGACCCTGAGCTCGGGGCCGCAGCTCCGTCTGCTCCAGGCCTGGTCCGTGAGGCCGTCTTCTGAAGCGAGCCCGCCTGGCGCCGTCCTGCCATTTCTCCCTGTAGCGTCCGGGGCGGCTCCGAGGCACTGCTGTCCCCTCAGCCCTGTACAGACACCGGGCCCACGGAGGAACACAAGCCCCATTGACTCGGGCCGCTCCCTGCCCTGCTCTGGCCGGGAGTTTGGTTTTTTTTTCCTTCCGAACATGATCGGAAAGCAGATGTCCGGGCCGTCTTTGCTGCGTAGGCACTGCCCTGCTGTCCTCGGTTTCCATGTCCACAACCCCTTTCTCTCCCTTCCAGAGCTGCCCTCCCTGCCCGGCGAAGGAGCAGTGCCCGCTGGCACCCCCACCAACCAGGCTATTAACATCCGAAGCTGCCACTGAAACTCCTGATTTCGAGGCTTGCCCCAGACTGGCTGTGATCAGGCCCCATTATTTGCTCCCTTTTAAATCAAGTGTTTGATTGCCGGGCCACTCGGGGTCGGTCCTTGGTGGTTATGCCGCCAGCGTCATAAACGTGCAGCAGCCGTAATGGAAATGGGCTTTAATAAAACATTTTGGGGCCTTTTCTTCTCTGTATTCAGCAGCGCGTGCGTGGGCGGCATTGGAAACGCTGCTCATGCAGAAGGTACAGGGAAGGGCGGTGAGCAGGGGTGCAGACCGATGTGTGCGGACACACTGGTTCGGTCCCTGGGAATGCAGAGTGGCTGCCCGGCCCGGGGGAGAGGGCTTTGAGCCGTCTCCACAGAAGTGCCGTCCGCCACACGGCTGTTCCGACAGAGCTCCTGGGACAGGAAACCCTCACTTCTCACAAGTGCCCAAGAAGCGGCTTGAAAGCGACAGGCGTGGGGTGCGTACGGATCCGTTTCAGTTGAGCAACAACTTCTCGAGTGATTCATGTGAAAGATGAAGATCCGGTCTGCACTCATGGTCGCTCTGACGCACGAGTCTCCATCTTCCTCGTTGCCCGGGATGAGGGGCTTCGCACCTGGCAGATTGAAAGGGATGTAGCTGATCCTCTGCTGTCGCTCGGGACGCACCTGTGCGGTTGTCCCCGTGTTACGGGGTCAGCAGCTCCACCGTCACCAGCACAGTCTTCCCGTGTCCTTGGAGCCACCGTAGAGGGCCGAGATTGACATGCAAGACCACAGGCTGGGCTCGGCACTTGTCAGATGACACACGGGAGATTTTTACGGCTCTGTTGCAGATACAGAGTTGCAAAAAAGTCTGAAAGCCTCCATGCGGCAGAAACGGATACACTGTCGGCGCTACTGTTATTTATATTCTGGGAAGTGTGGCGGTGAGGAGCCGTTTAACAATGGACTGAATCAAGAGTGCCCAAACACGACCTCCTCAGCACAGCCCACAGACGCCTGTTCGGGGCTCTGGTGCGGCTCCCTCCCAGCTTCGGCGGACCGTCCCTGCGCCGGCTGGCGGCACCGTCTTCAGATCTGCCGACCTTCATTCAGCTTTCCTGGCTGGCCGGCTCTGGTGAATAGTTTATCCCCCCGGACTTTCATGCAGTATATTTTCTGGTGTTCTTAAATACTGAAGACCCAAACTGCTGGTCACGAGATCTCACTGTTTAAAAATGCGTTTAAGAAAACAGTTCCTTTCACTGTCCAAGTGTTGGGAAGTATGGGTGGCGGAGCCGGTAGCCGAGATGTATTCATCACGTCACAGGTGCCGACCGGTTCACAAGGTGTTTTACCTGCGTGCCCCAACCGATACCACGGTCAACTCCGTTACTGTTATTAATCCCACTTTACCATTGAGAAAAGCGATCCTTGGGCCGTCTGCATTTCCTGCTTGGGGTCCCCCAGGCGACACAGATACGAGTGAACCTGAAATTCAACCACAAAGCCCAGGTCCCCCGCCGAGAGAGGGCTTGCCCCCCTGAGTGGCTGAGGGTGAGCGCTCCCCGTTTTCCAAAGAGTTGGGCTTCTTTCCGTTTCCTGTTCTGTAAACACGTCAGTTGCCTTCTGTCCTGAGTGAGCATCCATGCTCACTCTTTAAAGTTTTTACAGCTAGTAATACATTACCCTTAAATGCTAGTTCATCTGAATGCTAATAAATCATTCTCCTTCTGGTATTTAGAAAACACAGAAAAAGTATGTTTATAAACTACGCCAAGTGGAATGTCTAGATAACAAGATTAAGTGGTGCAGGTGGGAGCAGGTGGGAGCAGGCAGCCAGGCATCCCGGGAACCACCGGTCCCTTGGCAGGAGGTAAACATTGGCCGGGGGACGCCCCCCATCTCTGTCCTCCTCGCCTTGTTTGCCGACCGGGGTGCACATGGAGAAGGCAGCTCACTCGGGACGGGGGGCGGGGGAAACAGATCACTCTGAGTGTGTTATTCGGGGCCCCTCCGCACTCTGTCTCACAGGGCTAAGCAGGCACAGCATCAGCAGTGGTGTTTCGGGGCTCCGCGCCCGGCACCTCCACAAACGTCAACCAGGAGCCAGTGAAGGACCCTCGGCCAAGTGGGGGGCATCACTTCAGTTGTGCGGGTAGAGACAGATGTCCCAAGCATGTTGTGGGAACTGTCCCCCGTCCACCACCCTGCTGGGCTCTGCTGTTTCTTCTTCCGCCCCCAGCGGGGTTTCTTGTCACTGGCTGCCCCTCTGTCCCATGCGGCGGGGAGCAGGCAGCAGACACGCTTCCTCGCCAAGCTCATCATGAGCCCCCCCTTTGTAGCTCCCGCCCTGGGCATCTGTAGGTCCTGCCCCCGTCCCTGCCAAGCTCGGACAGGTAATCCAGTCGTCAGGACCAGCCCCGTGCCCCTCCCTCTTTCTTTCTGTCACTTGGTCCCGAGCCCAGCCCTTTCTGAAGGCCACCGGACATTCGTTGCTGGGAGTGAAAGCAGCCATCCTTGTTCACTGTAAGAGAAATACTTCGATGGAGGAGCGGGGACAGCTGCTTCTTTCCGTGTGTTCTCTCCATGCGGATCTCCGCACATGCTGGCTGCCTCCTCCCCACCTTCCTTCACCTAAGAGCTCGTGCCTCCGAGGGTGACGGCCAGGGCTCTGCACCCCCCCCCCCCGCCACCGGCCTCTCCGAGCTTCCTCATGGTGAAGGCGTTTGTAAGGTGGGTACATCTCAGACCTGCGCCCTGATTCCCAGGGTGCAGGAAAGACCCCATGGGCCTCTGCACCTGAACTCTCTCTCGTGTCCAAGTCCTCAAGAGCAGAGGGAGGCGCTGGGCAGGCCTTCTTGCCTTGACCTGGGCTGGAGACACCTTGCAGAGGCTATAAGCTCTTGGTCGGGGTTCTGAAGATCTTAACGGTCGTGTGTTAAATGGAGGAGATCCGGCAGATCCTCGCTGGATGAGACGGTTTGTTTAAAGCACCATGTTTGAGGCAGAAACTCGTTTCCAGGACATTAAAAGATTCCAGTGCTAATATTTGCAAATCCTTTCATATGCATGAAAAATTAGCCGCCAAATCTGGCCGTTAACGCGTAATCTTTATTTGACCAACGCTTGATATAAAAACGGGATAAACTGTAATTTATCTTCACTGACAGCTAATTACCTGGAAGTCTGATTAAAGGGAAAACGAAATTTACTTAATTAGGGTTTTGGTGTTGAGTCTGTATACATATAAACAGGCCCATTTCTTCTTCTGCACGAACATCGCTGGGAATAAATCACCAGTTTGATTCCGTCCATTCAGATGTTGCCAAACCGCGGGCGACACTGGGAGAGTGGGGATCTGAGCAACAATGGGAACAGGTGTCGGTAGACCCAGCCGGTTAGAGAGGAAGGCCCGCTGGCCCAGAACACGGTGCTGGTGACGAAGTCGTTCCCTCGTTTTGATTCTCAGCTGGAAGACAGCCGGCTGGGCGTGGGCACTGGACCACCCCGTCCTCTGAGGCCCACGGGATTGGACGGGCTCAGGACACTCCGTGAGCCTCCACGTGACTTGCTGTCTGAGAGGCATGTGTGTCGATCAGGGTGCTGCCCTTCTAGGGTTTGAAGAGCTGGGCAGTCAATACCACCGTCCCCCCTTATCTTGGGTTTGCTTTCCAAGGTTTCGGTGACCTACAGTCCAGAGGCGTCCAGAAATAGTACGTAAAAAATTCCCGAAAAGATGCCAGACTTTCGAATGGAGTTCCCCTCGGAGCAATGTAGTGATGTCCTGCACTCTCCAGCCCCCTCCGTGCCCCCCGACCCGGGATGGGATCGTCCCTTCGTCCAGCTCCTTCCGAGTGTCCCCTCTCCCCACCCGTCCGTCAGCCACTTAGTGACCAGATCAGAGACCAGAGAGAGAGAGACCCCAGTCACACAACTTTCATGACAGCATATTGCTGTAATTTTTGGACTTCATGACTAGTTATCATTCCCTTCCTGCCGAGCCTAGTCTATAAATGAGACTTTGTCATAGGTGTGCATGTTGAGGAAACAACAGGGCTCGGCACCACCCGAGGTCCCAGGCGTCCCCTGGGGTCTGGGAGCGTGTCCTCTGCCGGTTCGGGAGGGACCCGGGTGCAAGCAGAGGCGGAGGAGCGGCGGTCTGCGTTCTTGCCCCCAGAGTTCCCGGGAAGACACGATTTAAACAGGAGGCACCCTGAGTCACCTGAAGCGGTGTAACGAGACCCCCTCCCTCTGCGAGGGGCGGAGAGTCAAAGAAGCTCATTAACTTTCTCGAACGATCTGGAAGTCACGGGGTGCTGCTGTTCTTAGAAGAGGGAGCTCTTCCGGATTCAAGCAGCAGACATGCCCGCAGTTCTGTCCTATGCACACAAATAATTGGACTAAAATATTATTTTCGAAACGCATTTCGGGTTTTAATCAAAACCCCCGAAGAAATGAAAGTCTTAATTAAAGCGGAAACCATTCTTCCCAGGCCTGAGGTTCCCCGCGCTGTTTCTCATCCTCACCACACATCCTCTATGATTAAAGCAGAGCGTAAGTGGCGAAAGAGCCAATTACTTAAAGGATAATATCACTGGAATGAACCCAAAGCCCAGGGAAATCGCTCTGGACTCGGGGAGCAGAGCAGATGAAAGAGACTCCAAGGGTGGCATCTTCGTTCCAGGGGGCCACCGGGGCCAGGTCCGCTCGTTTCATTATCCCCGGTGCAGAATCGTCTGGCATAATTGGAAGTTCTCCAGAGTAACGGCGTCTGATGATACTTCTGAAAGGGCAGGGTAGGGGTGAAACAAAGGGAAAGAGTCTTAATGATTTTGTTGAAGATTGCAGTGGGGGTTTCTGAAAGCATCGCTCTCTGCTGTTACCTGGGCTGCCTCTCCGGCCGGCCCCCGTTGTGCTCAGCCGGTGGTGGCGGGAATCCTCGCTGTGTATCCCGCCCCCCGGACGGTGTGGGCCTGAGGTTACAGAGCGCAAAGGGTCTCCTGTGAAGCTGACCAGCACCTCCGGTTCTCAGGGTGTCATTGGCATCGCTGTGGCACTCTGCCGTGCTTTTTCAGAGTTTCAGGAAAATGGCGTTGCAGGGTGATGGGGTCAAGAGTGGTCAGTGTGCTGGCCCTGGCTGACTTGGCTCAGATGGTTGGACACCGTCCCGCAGAGCGTAAAGTCGCTGGTTCGATTCCCGGTCAGGGCACACGACGCCCGGGTTGAGGTTCAGTTCCTGGTCGGGGCGTGTGCAGGAGGCAACCAATTGATGTTTCTCTCCCTCTCTCTTCCTCTCTTTCTAAAATCAATAAACGTATCTTTGGGTAAGGATATAAAAAAAAGAATGTTAGTGGTTTCAATCAGGTATTGGTTCAATACAAGGGTCTCCCCCTCCTTCACACCGTGTTGCACGTTGGCAGAGGACGCGAGAGCGCAGAGGCCGAGAGCCATGCGTGGGCGGCGCGTCCGGGAAGTGGAGGCCGGGCGGAAGGAAGGCCATGACCGTGGCTTCACGCTGGCCCCTTTTCGATGCCGAGGAAAGAGATGGCGATGTTTCCGGTTAAGCCCCCACACACCGGACTCACAGGCACACCTGGCTGCCTCTGGGTTGCTGGGCTGAGCCGTAACCTGCCAGGGACACAGTGAAAGCGGAGCTGTGACGATTGCCTGTCCCCAGGACGCTGTGGCGAAAGACGGGGTTTTTTGGGAGTAATGAACTTGCGATGCGTGCTGCCCGTGTCTCTCACGGCCGCCTGGGACAGGTCTGCGTGCTCAGGCCGATGCGGCCTTTACGGCTTCCGCTCTTCAAGGGTCTCTGAAAGCTCTCCCCCTCTTGAAGGGATGTGTGCTGGGGAAAAATGTGTATCGGTGAAAGTCAGAATTAGAACCTCAGAAATGCATTATTCTGTGCATTTATTCTGGAAGTAGAATAAAGAATAACTTTTAAGATTGGTATGGATTACTCCCCATGGCCGGCCCTCGACTCAGGGAGGTGAGAGGAACAGCCTTCAGTCCACACAACGATATTGGCCATCAACCAAATGCCTTTCTCAGGAGGTCAAGGCTGGCCACTTCCTCTCCGCCCCTGGAAGGGGGCAGGCAGGCAGACCTGGCAGGTGAGCTCTTAGTAAGATGTGAGTCCGTCAGACAATGCCAACAAAGGAACTACCAACTGGGCCCCAGGGCCACAGACGAGAGACCCCCGTGGCATCCCCTGGAGAGTATGGAGTGGGCTCCCTAGTGGGAATCACTCCGCTGTTCAGGGGGCTGGGCCCAGGCAGGTGCGCCCTGGTGAGCATTTGGCTGCAGAGAGTGGGAGCCAGTAGCTGAGCTGCAGGGGGTGGAATTCACACCTGCACCCCGCACCAGCACCTGCACTTCACCTCCCTGGACAGAAACTGGGGCAGTGGCTAGGTGCCTTCCCCTCTGGGGGGTCCTGGCCGCCAGCTCAGAGTCCTGGAACAACCCCTGTGTGTTTGCACCTGGGTGTGAATTTTCACGAACAGATCCCTGCTCACAGCAGGAGGGATAAACAGCAGTAGTTTTCATCGTTATGATTATAACCCCCCCCCACCACAGCCAGCCCTGCTCTGCCCCGGAGGAAACCCAGCCATGGCAGGGAGAGCACTGGGCAGGGTGCACCTGCGCCAGGTGTGGAGGAGCCCCGGGCGGGTCTCCCTCAGTGCCCAGGCCACCTGTGACGCAGCCGATGGGCCACCATAAGGAAGGGAGGGTTGAGAGGCGAGTTGGTTGCTGATGAGGCTTCTCACCGGGCAGGAGGTAAGCCCGTGAGGCCCTTCCGGGCTCCTGACGTGCGCAGGAAAGAATTCAAGGACAAGTCCTCATGACAGCAAAAGCAAGTTTTATTCAGGTGGGTGGAAAGAAGGCACTACACGTGTTGCTGGAGCCAGCGTTGGGGGTGGGGGGTGAGCCTGGGACAGGCCGCTGCCCGGTAGTCCCCTGGTCGGAAGTGCACGGGGTGTCGCTGGGAAAGAAGCGTCGGAGTGGGCGCAGGCCAACTCCCGAGTGAGCCGTGCCCTGCCATCGGTCTGTTCTTGGCATTTCGTGTGTTTCCAAGAGGGGTTGTTCTTGAACTTCACGGCCCCAAATTCTGGCTCTGCCTCTGGTGGGGAGGGGCTCTTGCTCCTAGAAGGTCCCTCCCAGAAGTGTCCGGGTCTTCATCCTCTTCCGTCTGGCTTACATGTGGTGTCAGTTTTCACGATAAGGATGCTATAGTGAGCTTGGGGGTCGGTCTCCAGTCAGTCTTTCCTCCTTCTTGGGTGCATCTGGTTTTAGCCAGTCCTTGTTGCTGATGACTTCTGTGACCCCTGCAGGGGTTTCCTGCCGTAAGCTGCTTCCCTCTGATCATGTGCAGAGGTGGGGGCGCCAGGGCGGAGGCACCCGGCGGCTCACCTGCCTGAGAGGTCTGCTCCTGCGTTCTCATGTCCCACGTCGGGAGCATTCCCTAACTTCCCTCTCTCCTGCTTCCCCCCTCGCCATCTGGGTGCTCGGAGGGACCATCTCGGTACCGCAGCCCTGGTGCTTGCGTCTCCCTCACCAGCCCCGAAAGCACAGGGGTAGCGAGGCTAGCAATTCAGCGCCGCCAGAGAGAAGCCGCGAAGGGCCTCCTTTTGGGGAAAAGGAGAAAGTCCTCGGGTGGATGAGGCACTTTGTCATCTCACAGCACGAGAGGGAGAGTGAGCGCAGGACAACAGGGTGTTTTGAGAGAGAAAGGGAGACGATATTCATTTAACTTGTAATGCAGTCTGTTGTTTTGTCTGTTCTGTTTTAGGAGTAGTTATTGTTGCTGGTCTCTTACTGTGCCTGATGCATACGTTAAACTTTAGGGTAGGGATGCACAGGGAAAGACACAGTGTGTCTGTAGTTCAGTACTGTCGGTGGGTTCAGGCACCCATGGGTGGGTGGGGGTGGCTTACCCCACGGAGAAGGGACGGCTGTGTAGTGTGTTTGGGGACCATCTTTGCAAAGTTTTTCTTTTTCTTTCTGCCTGAACCTCATTTACTCTTTAGTAACAAGGGTTCGGACTGGTCTTATTCTGAATTTTTTGAATGGATGTGAGGGAAAGGCCAGCATGTCAAGAGCTAGAATAAGATCCCCGGGGAGATGGGAGGGCATTTGGAGAGGATGACCCTGCTGGGCTGACCCTGGCATCCAGACACCAGCCTGTCATTCTGTCTGATTACAGATGTTCTGTGACAATTGACTGACGGGAGGGAGGGACTCTCGTTTCCCCCACGTGTTCCTTCTAGCAAAGGGACCGGCCTTTCGATGAACCCTGGCTCTGATGACGGGCTCTCGCACGTAACACACAAAAACACACCAGACATCTGACCTGTCAGATCGGAGCTCTGTCCAAATAAGGGATGACCACCTGCTTCACCCCACAGCAGACCCGCGCGTGAGTGAGGGCAGCACTGTGACAGTAATGCTATTTAGGGCCAGGGAGCCTGCAGCTAAAATTAGTTAGGACTTCTGGCTTTGTGTGGCCGTGACAGGCAAATCTCTGTGGTTCCGGAACAAATAACGTCCCAGCGTTGCCAGCCAGGCCTTTTCCGGAGAAGGCAGGCCCTTTTTGAGAAAATAAATTCTGCCGTCAAGTTTTCTGTCACATTCTATTCTGTCCTTTAGCATCCACAGGAAATTTCCACTGAAGTCCACGAGGAGGGGAATTGTTCACTGAGTCGTTGCCACTTATTAAGCCGTCCAGCAGTGTGAGAGGCACAGGGGATTCGAAGCAATAAGCAGCCTCGGCCAGTGTGGCTCTGTTGGGGCATCACCCCATGAACCGAAAGGTTGTGAGTTCTATTCCCGGTCAGGGCACAAGCCTCAGTTCCCCAGTTGGGGCTCGTGCCAGAGAGAGGCAACTGATCGATGTTTCTCTCACATCGGTGACCCTTTCTCTCCCTCCCTCCCTTCCCGCCTCTCGAAAACCAACGAGCGTGTCCTCAGATGAGGATTTAAAAGAAAAGGCAATAAGGTGGGCACAGTCCAGGTGTCTCTGTGCCCCGACCTGACTCAGCGAAATCAGCGACACCGAACCCCGACTGGGGCAAGTTCTCACCTCTCGCCATCTGCATGCGGCCGTGGTCTGCTTCACACTTCATATACACGGAATCAGAAATGCATATTTTTGTGTCCGATTTTATTCTCCCGAAACGGTGCCTGAGAGAGAGAGGTCTCTCCGACGTCACAGGAGTCACTCTTGTGCGTTTGTGTGGGGTTTCTCGTAGGAGCACAGCTCCGCCTTCTGTGGGTGCCCATTGTGCCGGTGAACCTCCAAGCTGTTCCCGGTTCGGTCCATCGGCGCCACGCAATCATCATCCTTGGTACATCATTGCAGGGCATAAACACGTGCGTTCCCCCTGAGGACCAGGAGCTCTGGGGTCTGGTCCCGCCAGAGATTCCTGAAGGAGGTATTCCGTGTCTGCTTCTGTGCACAACGGAGGGGGGGCCACTGTCTTCCAGGATGTCCTGTGCTCGCTGACACCTGGAAAGAGTGGCCAGGCGGTGTCGCGGTTGGGGCTCTGGTTGACATTCTGCGGGTGGGGTGGGGGGAGACGGAATCCCATTCTCCCTTTCATTTCCACCTATCTGACGCCTAAAGAACGAGAATTTTTCACGAGCTTGCTTTCCCTCTTGTCCCGGTTCTTGCCTCAAGGGCCCGTTCTGGCTGTTGGCCCATTTTTATGGGGTTGGGTGGTCTGACTTCCCTTCCACTTGTTGGTTTTTAAACATAACTTCCACATCCCGGATACGAGGCCTCGCTCAGATGTGTGATTGCAAATGTCCTCTCTCCACAGCTCGCCTTCCTCCACAGGGTTCTGCACAGTCACATCTTTCGAGGGACAGAACGTGAGAATTTCACTGAAGTGAATTTGTCAAGCCTTTTATGGAGCGTTTCGATTTTGTTCTCATGTAATGAATACTTACCTTATTCAAGGGCATGACAATATGTTCTTTTGTTGTTGTCTGGGAGCTTTATTATTTCACCATGTCGGTCTGTGACTGCGTGGTGTGAGGTAGGGGTCAGGCTTTACTTACTTTCATAGGAATGTTGGCTCAGTGCCGCACCAGGTGGTGAAAACACCCTCGTTGCCCACAGGAGTGCGTTACTAAAAGTGAGGGGCCGTGTGGGTCTGTTTCTGGGTTCTCTGCCCCGCTCCGGGCTGTTTATTCTTAGACCAAAATCACACTGTTGACATCATTGCACTTCAAAAATAAGCCTTGTCCGTGGGCGGTCGAAGTGCTTCAGACATCAGCTTCAAGACTGCATTTCCTGTTTTCTCAAAAACGTTGGACTCCGCTGCGGCATCGCACACGGAGCCGCTCTCGGCCTCGGCTGAGGCCGCGTTCCGCCCGGAGAAGACGAAATTGCTGAGACTCTGCAATGTGGCGTGCCCCTCCATTCACCGAGATCTTTCATTCCTCTACCAACATGTTACTATTTCCTGTGTAGACATCATGCACATTTTCAGGTTTTGTACGTGTGTGTGTGGGGGGGGCATTTATTGATGCTAATATAGTTGTTTTCATCCTTTTTTAAATTTATCTTTTAACGATAGCTAACATGCACGATTATATGAGCTCCAGGTGGACAACACAGAGGTTAGACGTTTATATACCTACAAAGTGAAGCCCAGAGCGGTGCAGCGCCCGCCTGGCCCCACCCAGAGTTAGGAAACTGTTACCGACTCTGTTCCCCGTGCTGGTCTGGACATCCCCGTGATTGTTTCATAAGCAGCAGCTTGTACTTCCTAATCTGCTCACCTTTGTTATCCACGTCCCTCCTCTTCCCTGCTGATAAGCATCAGTTTTTCTCCGCATCTGTGGGGTGGTTTCCATTTTGTTTAAAATATAAATAACAGTTTCTTGGACAAAAGTCTCACTCAGACCTTTCTCATTCAGTAGGGAAATCACTGTTAAGAATGAAAGAATTCTAATGCTGCCTTTTGTCATCCTTGTGGTCTGTTTTTCACGAACCATGAACAGCGAGTATCTGACCTTAATGTGTCAAGCAAGAGGTTAAAGTACAAAGAAATTCATCTGAAACTAGAATTTTTTTTAAATCCCATTCTTTCTCTTTGATCTTATACCAAACATGCAAAGTGCCCCCTCTGTTAATGCATTATCTTTAGAAAGGAGTCCGGGTTTGTTGGAATTAAAATAAGATTCGTTTAGTAAGCCATCATAGTTCATCTGTTAAATCGCAGCACTCTGCTCCCCATTAGTAAAATCGTCTTCAAATGAGCGACGTGAGGCCGACCGAGTGGAGCGTTCGTCTCGCCAAATTGCTGTTAATTGCATCCAAGACTTTGCTGAGGTCAATAAATGTTGCCTTTTCCCATGCTCTCCGGAAAGTGGCAGAAGATAAGCTCCTTTTCCCTGTAATGCGTTCGGGCGTGGGGCCGCTCACCGCAGGTGCGCCGGGAGATTTTCGTTAATGGGTCTGCACACGTTTTGTCTCAAAAGAGTGGAGGGAGCGGCTGGCAGCCCCAGGGCAGCTTCAGAAGATGCACTGATCACGCACAGGTCCGCTGTGGGTAACGGCGGCGGTGTCTCTCCGAGAGGGACAGCCTTCCCCTGAACAACTCCTCAGAGAGTGTGGACTTAGCCCTGGCCGGGCGGTTCAGTGGGCTGGAGCGTCATCCCGCACACCCGAAGGCTGTGGGTTTGATCCCCGGTCGGGGCGTGTGTGGGAGGCAACCAGTCGAGGTTTCTCTCTCCCTCTTTCGCTCCCTTCCTCCCTCTCCAAAATCAGTAAACATAGTTTTTAATTTAAAAAAAGGATTGTGGACTTCAGCGTTTTCTATTTTAAGGCTAACCATGCCCTCACCCATTCCCCTAACCTCTCGTGCTACGAACAGTAGGTGTTTGCCCATCAGCTCAACTCTGCTGAGAGTGGGAAGCGGGCAGGCGGACCCGACATAGTGCTCAGGACTTGACCTAACCTTCAGGACGTCTTATGCTCTGAAGTCCTGTTTTTCTAATAGTGTCAATGTACGACCTTAACGCTATGTGTGTATGTGTGCGCGTGTTCCTGAAACAGCACATACGTGTTACATGAGTTCTACCGCAAAGCGAGCCAGAGGGGAGCCAAGACAGCGAGTCAAAGATACCGATGGGAGGGCAGCGAGGGCAAGAGCGTGGGACGCAGCAGTGACACTCAGTTGAAGCCGTCGTTTGACTGTTGGGCCCCAGTCATCTGTTAACTTCGCCTGTTCCTAAAATATTGTCTGGGCGCCCTGAGCAACACTCTGAATAGAGGGTTTCCAAGAGGCCACAGTCCATGGGATTCTTGGGGATACAAGATCATCTCCCGACCCCCCAATTCCAAGCCCCATTTGTCTGTCGAGTCTCTGAACTTTGATCCAACATCTTAAATGAACTTCCCTTAATGTCATCTTCTCCCAGATCCAATGTCAGGCCCCCAAACCTAGGACAAGATGACCTTTTAAAGACACAGACTTACAAGACTCAACAGTAACCTCAAGTGAGCCCTGGCCAGGCAGCTCAGTTGTTAGAATATTGTCCCGATACACCAGGGTTGCAGGTTCGATCCCCAGTCAGGGCACGGATCAGAAACAACCAATGAACACGTGAATAAGTGAAACAATAAATCTCTCTCTCTCTAACTAATAAACATTTAAAAATAACCTAGAATGAGCCTAAATAGAATAGGGCGTACCATGTACCGAGAGCTCTGGAAACGCCTGGATCGGGGGCTCTGCAGCAAAGCCTTTCCTCACCGAGCCGGTCGGCCGTGCTCTACACGCCGAAGCGAAGGCACTGCAGGAGAAAATTAGATTATGAGGCATAAATAAGTAGCATGCGTGTGGAGCCTTCACATAACAGGAAGCAGCGTAATTACTGTTGGCTCCCACCGGGAGGTCACCCCGGCCAGCCTCCTGCTGGGTCTGCCGTTCCTGTGGTGCCTGGTGAGGGCCTGGGTGCTGGAGGTGCCTGAGGCCATGGGTCGGTGGCTGATGGAGGATCTTTTCTTTTTAAGATTTTAATTTATTTTTTAGAGAGGGAAAGAGAGGGAGAGAAACATCCATGTGTGGTTGCCTCTCACGTGGCCCCCACTGGGGACCTGGCCCACAACCCAGGCATGTGCCCTGACTGGGAATCGAACCGGCGACCCTTTGGTTCGCCGCAGCCCGAGCTCAATCCACTGAGCCGCACCAGCCAGGGTGATGGCGGATCTTTGACTGAGTGTGTGGTGCTGGGATGCGGGTTGGCCCCTGCAGGAGCAAGGACTGATTTTTAATAAAGACACCTGGCTGAGTCACAGCGTATCGCCACATCATGGGCCTCTAGACCCCTGATTGGTGTGTGTGATTTGTATTGTTCCCGGCGGGACTCGGCCCAGAGGGCCAGGCGGGAGAAGAGGACGTGGCAACGCTCTTCCTGATGTGTCTGGCAGGGCAACAGGACTCCGGCGAGACCACGTCGCACCGACTGCGTCCACACTAGCATGCAAACGGGCTGAAAGTCCACGTCAACACGGCGGAATTCACCAGGGAGAAGTGCCGTCTCGTGTGGGTTAAAAGGGGAGAGCCACGTCAAGAACACTTGAGCAGAGAGGTCTCTCGAGAGTCCTTGCTAGCAAAAAAAAAAAAAAAAAACCCGACAGAATATCACCTCTCTCCTCGCCAACCTCAGGGCGCATGAGGGCCGGTCTCGGCACACTGCAGCAGGAACAATAGGAAATAGGTGTTGTGATCAAGTACCGCACCTTAGTATCTGTTAATTGATATTTGCTCGATGAGCTATGGTTACTGTTTTAACCCTCACCTGAGGGTGTGTTTACTGAGTGTAGAGAGACGGGAAGAGGAAGGGAGGGAGGGGGAGGGAGAGAGAGGGGGAGAAACATCAGTCGGTTGCTTCCTGTACATTCCCCCCCAACTGGCAATTGCACCCACAACCTAGGTATGTGCCCTGACTGGGAATCGAACCTGCAACGTTCTGGTGCACGGGACGACGCTCCAGCCCACTGAGCCGCCCAGTCAGGGCCCCTCTGTTAAGTGCTGACCCCAGCAGGTGTCCTCACGCAGGGATGCTCCCTCACTGACGTTTCCTGGGTTTGACGGGGCTCAGTGGGTGGCTTGTTCATTTGGCTCGGTGTCAGGCTGAGAGGGAGCAGCTCGACTCTCCATCATTTCAGAAATAGATGGACTCAGGCGTGGAGGACGCCGTAGATTTCTGCTGGACCGTGAAGGCCTCCCCGAGTCGGTGCCTTTCGTGAGCTGGGCAGTGCCGCTCCCCGCCCCCCACCGAGAGGAAGAACTAGGAACACAAGGGAAATAAGCCTTGTCGTGCCAGGACCAGTTTTCCCGAGTAGAATCATGATGCAGCACAGCTGTCGCAGAAAGCATCAGATTCAGGGGCCCAGGAGGGACCTGCATGTGGATTCGGCCAAAGTTGAGAGACAAGGAAGAGTGGAGGGACCGCTCCGTTGCGCCCCTTCCCCAGGGAGTGATGGGTGGCCGTGTAACGAGTAACCTGATCTCACAGAATGGACCTGGAGCCCAGCGTGGTCCCCTGGGCTGCGAGTCCACGCACTTGCGTTGCATGGAATTCACTGCCCAGGTCCCCGGCTTGCTCCTCCTGGCACACTGCTGGTGTTCATACCCCTCTAAGCAGTGGGAACAAGCCTTTTCTCCTCTCCCCCTGGAGCGTGCTGCCGTGTGCCCCCGGCAGGTTTCGTGTCCACCTGTCCCACCCCCGGGGCTTCTGTGCTGTCTCCCCCAGAGGCCTGGCCCCGAGCGACATCACTGGCACCGCTCGGGAATGCTCACACAGCTCACGGGGGGAGTGTGCTCTTGGTGGAGGCTGATCCTCCAGGTCGGACCCCGAGTCAGGGAGAGAAGGAAGAAGGACAAGGACCCCCAAACACTGTCATGATGGGCTAGGGGAACCGGTGTGACCTGTGGACCAGGATTCGGGGACCCCAGCAAAGGCGCTCTACACCTGCAGCCCAGTGCCTCGCCCATCTCCTGCCTGATGGGGGAAACCCTTCCGCAGCTCCAGGTCGAGGCTGTGCCTTAGCCTTTCTGTTAGAATCTGCCCCACCCGGGGGCGGGGTTATATCTTCCACCCAGCAGGGCTGGTCAACCTAGGACACCCAGTAGACCAGGGAAGGAGCTTCTAAAAGCACAGGTGCTGGCACGCACCTGCAGAGAGATTCTGATGTGATTGGTGCCTGGGCCACTTACAAGCTCCCCCAACCCCGGCGGTTGGCTCCATGGGTGGGGCGGGGGGCAGGGAGCATCGCCCTCTGCACCAAAAGGTTGTGGGTTCAATTCCCAGTCAGACATGCACCTGGGGTGCAGGTTAGATCCCCAGGTGGGGCACGAACAGACGGCAGCCACTAGGTGAATCTCTCTGAAATCAATATACATGTTCTTGGGTAAGGATTGAAGAAGAAGAATAAAATAAAAGCCCTCCCGGATGATTCTCATGTGCCACCGGGATGGGGCTCCTTGCCTTAGGGTGCCTGAGTGCATCGGAGGTTTTGTAGATCAACAGGCCTTCACGAGCATGAGAAGCTGGGAGAGCAGGACCCACCAAAACAATTGAAGGGGTTACGGAAGCCGGAATCGAAAGCGCTGAAGGCAGGTTTTCTTCCCAATCAAGACGCTCAGTTTCATCTGTATCGTAGCGGGATTCACTCCCCGTGAAGCCTCATCATTTTTCTCAGTTGCCTGTCATAACAGATGTACGGTGAGATTGTCAGATTAATTTACAGGGAGCTTAGACGTGCATGGGAAGCCCGCTGATGGTATCGATCTCCGGGCGAGGCATGCTTGTGTTCTAGAAGGACACATGTGGTCAGCACATCTGTCCTGTTTCCAGGGCAGACTCTGCCTTCCCTGGGGGTGGACGAGGGTCCCCAAGGCCCAGGGAGTAACTGAGAGACAAGAAATGACATAACCCACGATTGCTTCACACGACGGAGCCCCTCTGTGTTTCCCGACTTACTGCCACGGTGACGGGCAGTGACAGCTAGAGGCAGGGCCCCCAGCACCAGCTTCAGCCTCTCCACGTGCTTGGTCTGTAGGACACGGATGTCACGTCGCATCACAGTGAAAAGAAAGAGTGAACTGGGTCCGTGGTTAGTGTGCTGGTGGCGTTCACAGTTCACCAGCTAGAAAGTCGTGTTTGATTTTTGTGGTTGGTTTTTGTTTCCTGTTTAAAGTCTGCTGATCAGCGTTTCTCAGGAACTGACTAGCTTCTGCATCTGTGCCTGGATTGCCTTTGACGGTTGGGAAAGCATGAACCTGTAGCAATCTGGACGACGGTTGTTACAAGGTTGTTACAAACTTTCGAGCTTAACTATCAACTTCTTACTGAGTCTCAAAGCCACACAACTTTGCTCCGTGTGGTACAGTTTCATTTACTTGACTTTCCCCCACAAATGACTGCGAGAATCTCATCTACAAGAACGCCCAAGAACTTCTTTTAATGAAATTGAGTAGCAGGCGGAACAATAAAACCATAGAAAATATCAGAGTAGAGCCTGCGCAGGGTAAATCTTGTCTCCTAAAACCTTTCTCTCCATGGCGTGTGTACGTAATTGGGTTGTCGTGTGAAGTGTATTTTATGTGGTGCTTTGTGAGTAAGACTTTGAAAGCTATTGGGGAATGGTATTAGTTAATCTCACCACATAAGTCGTAAACATCGAGGCAGTAAACTCTCGTGTGTGTGTGTGTGTGTGTGTGTGTGTGTGTTTTAAGCTTCAGCCAAGGATACTTCTATTGAGAGAGAGAGAGAGAGAGAGAGAGAGAGAGAAAAGCATCAATCTGTCGCCTCCTGTATGCACCCCGATTGGAGGTCGAACCTGCATTCTAGGCGTGTGCCCTGACTTGGGATCGAACCTGCAACCGTTTGGGTTATGAGGTGATGCTCCAACCAGTGGAGCCACCTGGCCAGGGCTCTCATATTTTCTGGTGAATTCAGGAGCTGAGGCAGATAGCGACCCGCCTGGCTCACCGTTCCCGCTCTGTGCCGAGCGGCCAGACCAGTGGTTCTCAAACTGTGGTGCCCAGACCTGCGGCATCAGTATCACCTGAGAAGCTGTTGGAAGAGCGAATTCTCAGGGGTCCTTTCGCACATCCACTCCGCAGAAACTCTGGGTGCAGGGCTCAGGAAACTGCATTTAACAAGCACCCCCGCCCCACCAGGTGATGCGTGGCTGTGACATCAAACACACAGGCAGCCACCAGCATATAAAACATCAGACTGTCAAGAAAGGCTGTTTTGCTACCCATGTTTTAGAAACTAATTCTAATACTTAGAAATATGTACCCACTCATGAATCACCATGTGGTCAAAAGTGAGCTGGGCTTTTTTTTTCCAGTGGATAAACATCAAACGCAATGAGACTTGAAATTTTGCAGCTTTGCTGCCCTGGCCGGGTGGTTCGGTTGGTTGGAGCATCATCCTGTACACCAAAAGGGTGCGGGTTCGATCCCCGGTCAGGGCACATTGTCTGGGTTTCAGGTTCGATCCCCGGTCAGGGCACGTACAGGACACAACTGATTGATGTTTCTCTCTTGCGTCGATGTTTCTCTCCCTCCCTCCCTCCCCCTACTTCCTCTCTTTCTAAAACCAAGAAATATACCCTCTGGTGAGGATTTAAAAATGTTTTTTTAATTTTGGGCAGCTTTGCTCATACCGCAGGTAGCAATGCCTAGGAATATGTGAAGCTTTCGAGAAATGCTTTTGTGTCTTGGAGGGGAAACTTCCATCCGCTCTTTCTGCGTACAAAACCCCGTGGCTGGCGGCCTTGAAGCGGGTCATTTCAGGTATCCACATGGTAGCTCACCGGCTGCCGGCCTCACGGCTGTCCCCGGGCCGGTCTGCGTGCCCACGGGCCCGCACAGCGATCTCTCTGGTTAACGGCGTGCAGTGGTGACTCAGAGAAGTCGTGCCCACACAGCAGGCCCTAATCCTCCTGTTCGTGGGTCGTAATTTGGCTCCTAACTGGAGGGTTTTCTCCTCCTGTTGTGTGGTACGGTGAGAACAGCATGGTTTTCCAGCGTTTGGCTTTTTGAGAAAGTCAGTAATTCTGTATTGTGTTCCTCACGCCCAAAAGGAAATCCTCAGTTTCAGGGAGAGTCTTCCTTTGTCTCTCATCCAGCCCTCTTGAGGACAAACAAGCCAAGTGAATAATAGTAATTATAATCATTAGGGTAACATCCACAGCTAATAGGTATTGAATGTATCTTAGATGCTGAGCAGAGTCATCAGCTACCTTACTGCACTAACTCACAGTTTTTATCGCGACCCTGTGAGGCAGGTCATCTCACCCACACTCTGCACATGAAGGACTGAGGGACAGAGTGGTTACATTTCAATGTAGTGACTGAGATGGGAGGAACACGCAAGCTGTCAGGTCTAGAGTTCAGACTCTTCACTATTTTTAAAAAAATTTTTAGATTGTATTTGTTTAATTTTTTAGAGGGGAAAGGAGGGAGAAAGAAAGGGAGGGAAACATCAATGTGCAGCTGCCTCTCGCGCGCCCCCTACTGGGGACCTGGCCACAACCCAGGCATGTGCCCTGACTGGGAATCGAACCAGCGACCCTGTGGTTCTCAGGCTAGCGTTCGGTCCACTGAGCCACACCAGCTCAGGCTTTACCATGTAATGTAACTTCTAGAACATGCATTTGAATGAGTTGTTCCTTGTTGAACAGACCCCTTAAGCCAGCGGCCCCAACCCTTTTGGCACCAGGGACCAGTCTGTTGGAAGACAGTGTTTCCACGGACCAGGTGGGGACATGGTTTCTGGATGGTTCAAACACTTTACTTTCAAGCTCACCTCCTGCTGGACGGCCCAGTTCCCACGGCCCGGGGGTTGGGGACCCCTGTCCAAAGCCATTTGCACACCTGTTTCGGTTGCCAGCTGAGCAGAGCCACTGTGAAAAGCCAGGCGCAGATATCGACCCCATTGTTGTAAATAGGAGAGCATCACCTTCATTCTGGGTTGGGACCTCAAGAGCGTACGATAGAAGGATCTCTTAGTAATTTTATAAAGGTTTTATTTATTGATTTTTAGAGAGAGGGGAAGGGAGGGAGAAAGAAAGAGAAAGAAACATCAATGTGTGGTTGCCTCTCACGTGCCCACAGCTGGGGATCTGGCTCACAACTGAGGCATGTGCCCTGACTGGGAATCAAACCGGTGACCCTTTGATTTGCAGGCCAGCACTGAGCCACACAGCCAGAATAGATCTCTTAGTAATTTTAAATACCCTCTTCCATGGCTGTAGAAACTGGGCGTGGTGAGCTTTCCTCGAGGGTGGAAGCTCTCTTCTTGCTTCCATTCCCTGGGCCCTACAAAATGACGAGGCCACACGGATACTCTTGAGTCATTTTCTCAAAGCTGCAGAGTTTTAGAAATCCTTTTCTACCCACTGCCAGGTGTTTCCTCTCCAGATACATCTAGATAGAGCATGCGAGCGCAGCCAGGTGAATAAGCTGTTATTCCACAGGGAGAAGCAGAGAGATCGCAGGTAGTTGTGTAAAAATAGACATACTACCCAACTACTCTGGAAGAGTAAGACACAGATACAAGGAGCCCTGGAAAACGTGTTGCTGGGACAGCCCCGCTGCACACAGGGCCCCTCCAAGGTCATGGAGACACCCCAGAGCCCAGAGCTGCCTGGGTTGCAGCAAAGAATTTTTAAATCTAAAGGGTTGCTTTAAGAATTGACCTTAAAAATTGGGGAAAGTGTGAAGAGGATGGAAAGCTCTGTTTTTCTAAGAAATGTTTTCTGATGAATATAAGGAGTGTTAGGGGTTTAGGAAATTATGATTTTACAATTCCTAACACCATCATGGACCCAGGCAACAATCGCCCATGAATGCCACCATCATTAGGTGACAGGTTGTGGGGGAACAAAATACCCACCGAATCTTGAAGTGTAATGCCATGGATTCTCATGAACTAAAACATGAAAAAGGAAGTTAACTTTCCAAGGGACGGGTCTAGTGAACGAATGGCCAAACTCAGCATCGCTGATGTCGGAAGCAATATGTGCTTCTCGATGCCGTGCAGCCCGCAGCAGCCCGCAGCAGCTCTGTGGAAACTTACTGCCGGCCGTGGTCACGTGACCTTCGTCGGGAGACGGTGACCGGATGAACCCAGACAGTGGGACTGTCAAGAAGGCGTCCGGTCTGAATTCATGCAAACAGAACAAACAGCAACGTCACTGTGGAAAACAAAACAAACAAACTAAAAGCGGCAAGGCAGGTGGGGGGATAGATTAAATTAAAAGAGACAAAATATAAATAACAACTAATGCAAGCTACTCGTTTTGATTCATTATCTGATGTAAAAAAAAATAAGTGTAGGAGACATTTGGGAAACAGTCAGGAATTTGAATAGGGCTTTGCATCCGTGCCGAATATTTTAGGGGCTGTAATGCTGGAATGACAGGGCAGGTGGAGTGGCGTGGGGCCGTGTCCTCAAGAAATCCTTCCCGAGGGGTCTGGGGCCTGGTTTTCCAGTGACTGTCAGAGGGTCTAGCAGGGATGTCTGTGTTTATGTGTGGACGGATGCATGTTGTGTGCAGAGAGTGTGTACGTCTAGAGAGAGTGTATGTATACACATGCACACACACAGCACACGGTCACCCATGGGTGACATCTCCATGAAGCGCATCAGATGCCCATTGTACTATTTACTCAGCGTTTCCACAGCTTTGTGATTCTTATTTGTTTTTAGAGAGAGGGGAAGGGAAGGGGAAAGAGAGGGAGAGAAACACCAGTGTGGGGTTGCCTCTCATGCGCCCCCTACTGGGCACCTGGCCCACAACCCAGGCACGTGCCCTGACTGGGACTTGAACTGGTGACCCTTTGGTTCACAGGCTAGCACTCAATCCACTGAGCCACACCAGCGAGGGCTTTGTGAGGCTTTAAAATATGAAATGTTGGTGCAGGTGGGAGGTGACGAGAACTGTGTGCACCAGGTTGAGCCGATCACAGGAAAATGCCAGGCTAGGTTCTGCTCGTGATACCTGTCTCCACTGAAACACCCTTCTCTCGCGGTGCGGGGATGTGTTCCTTGCTTTGGGGGCACAGAAAAGCATCCAGTTGTGATTTTCATTTCTCTGGGCTGTAAATCTATTGTCCGAGGAGGGGCTTGGCGGGGACGGGGTATCCAGGAGCTTCCTCCCAAGCTGGTCCCATGTGGGAGGAGTGCCAGTGGCGCCGTCCTGGGCCAGCCCCTGCCTGGTGGTGGCATCTGCAGCATCTGGGCGCAGCTGGCCCTGGGTTCTCTCTGAAAGCGTGTTTTATCTCTGCTTCCTCCCTGGGCAGCTGGGTGGGGCAGGTTTCAGCTTTCAGAGGCAGAGGTAGGCAGTGGGGGGCGGAGCTCCCAGAAACCACCCTGCCAGGTGGCCAGGTGGGGTCTGCAGCAGCAGCAGCTCCGCCCACTCCCACCCTTGACCAAGCCCCTGGACACACCGGGTACCAACGGCAGAGCCTCTCTCTCGGCAGGAACACAGGGAGGATTCTGGGGCTGGGGTGTGTCACGGCGGATGAGCCCGAGGTAGCCTGCAGGCACCAAATACTGGAGGCGCTGGTGGGGATTGCATCCTACGCTAACACTCGGCTCTTGCAGACTCTTCCGGGTCCCCAGGGCCACTGAGCAACCCTGAGAACGCTTGTGACTCAGGGCCATCCGGCTTCCTGCCCGCTGCCTGCTCCCCTGCCTGTGTCTCCCCTCCCTTTGCACGCGGAAGCATTTGGAAGGAAGGGAGGGCCCGCGCAGTGATGACTGAGTCTCAGAATGAGTTTGAGACAAATGCGTTTTGCCCGACGACCAGTGTGCACTCAGGCCTGTGGGTTTGTGAATGTGTCTCTGCATCTGTGTGCACGGGGACCTTCAGATGGGTGTGGGGGCACGCGGGGCACGCACACGTAATACAGGGCGCACGAGTTTACCTAACGACCCTCGCGCCCCTCTTCGATGTTATCAAATGTGCTCCGAGCTCCAAAGAGACGCTTCCGGCTGGGGTCTCCCACTTTGATTTCACAGCCCGCAGCGTGCAGAGGGCCGGGTTCAGTGACGCGGGTGACGTGAAACGGTCGGATGGATTGTCGAAGGGGCGTTTGTGTGTGTTGTGTGTTCATGTGTGCGCGTGCGTGTGCAGAGCCCGCATGCACACTCACACTCATAGTCACAGTCGCAGTGTGCACGGGGTGGGGGGCTGGTTCACCCGCCTCCTCTCCGACTGTCTCCCTCCGCCTTCAGGGCTCCGCCCCACAGCACCCGGGCGGACTCTGGCTCTGGGCTCGAGCTCCCCCGGGCTGTGTGTCCCCAGATGAGTGATGGCACCCGGCCCTGCTTCGCCCCCAGACGCTGCGGGTCCAGCCAGCAGCAGAGTCCAGAGTGCAGCTGGGCCTCCGATGTTCCAAACAAACCAGGGTCGGTGTTCACGCGAGGGGCTTTTTTCTTTGGAGAGCTCATTCTTTGCTGCACTAACCTTTGCTGAAACGCCAGCAGAATGTGCCCATGTGTGTAAAATATGCCAGGCCCTGGCCCGGTGGCTTAGCGGGTTGGAGGGTCGTCCTGCAAATAAAAGGTCACAGGTTCGATCCCTGGTCAGGGCCCAACCAGAGGCAACCAACCAATCTATATTTCTCTCGCATCAGTGTTTCTATCCCTTTTCTTTCTGTCTCTCTAAAACCACTATTAAAAACACACGTTCTCGAGTGAGAATAAACAAGAAATTTTAAGTGGCCCAGGACTGCGGGCTGGCTCACCAGTGACTCCGGCTGCTTGAAGTCCCCAGGCGGGCCCGCAGCGGGCGCACAGGTCCCAGGTGCCTGAGCCTGCTGAGTCCGTGAGTCCATGAGTCTGTGCCCAGTGCTGGGGGGTGACCTTGGGCAGCAATGCCTCCCTGTGTTTCAAGTTCCGCAGCTACAGAATGAACATCACAGACCGATGGGGGCCCAGTTCCAAAGCGTCTTTGTCCAGGGTCGGTTAAACTTGAATTAGCAGCAGAGGCAGCCTAGCCAGATGCCCGCTGTGGAGGTGTGTCCATTCTCCCGCAGCCCAGGAGGATCTGTCCTGCATCCCTGACAACCGGTCAGAGGGTAGCAGCAGGAATGGCACCAAAACCGGCAGTGAAACTCTTGCCTCGAGCCCGCCTCAGCACCAAGCGCGTTCTGGGCCTCTCGGATCTGTCCACAGTAGAGACTAAACCCCACCGTCACCTGCTCCGGTCACACTTTCCCCGCCTTTCCTGCACGGGGCAGCTGGCGCACATTTCCGTATTGCTCTTGAAAATCTCCGACCTGCCAAAGCCCGCAGAAGGGAGAATTATGAGCTGATCACGCTCAGTGTATCGCAGTGAACTTGGTGACAGCCTGGGCCATAATTTATAGACTGCAGCTGTTATTAACACGTGGCTATTTCTGGCAAGGCCCCTAGTGATCAGCCAGCCGCTGTTGTTAATGTGCTCTCTCTCAGGCGGCCCTCGAGCAGGTGAACAGGCAAGCACTTGAACTCCCGGGACCCCTGGCCTTCCCGAATGGGCTCCTGAAAGACTCACGAGACGCCCTGCTCCCCCATCGCTCACCTTGCCGCCTCCCCTACTCTCCATTTTTTTTTTTTTTGGATCCTGCAGTGAACAACTGGAAACCCACTTCAGGTTGCGTCTGTTTTGAAAACATCATTTGATACAGAAATGTTGTCTGTGGGTTGCCCTCTAGGGCACGTTGATGATTCTTCTGTGCAGATGTAATGACTTCCAGTCGCTTTTAATGGGCGGAAGGGATGCGCACTCTCGGCAATTAAATGCAAACACACAATGGAGCTGTTTTGTCTGTGACTCAGCAGCTTACACAACCTGTTAGTGCGTCATTTCAAATACAGGGTCTGGCAGAAGTGAGGTCTGCTGGAGTGTGGCTGGCGGGGTGATAATAGGAGTGTGATAATTATAGTTTTCATTTGCACGTTTCACCTAAAATGTCACATGGTGTGCTCAAGTGTGGTAGTGTGATGTCACAGAATCAACATGCTTATGATTTTGTAACAAAGATTTTATAATAAAACGGGGGCATCATTTGTGCCGGACCCTATAACACCCTTCTGTTGGACCCGCATCGCTGGACAACGGGCCTCTGGTCCTTCCTGACCAGCAAGCCTTGAGCGGCTGACCTACACCAGCCACCCCACTCGGGACCTCCTCTACGCACCTCACTGAGTTCTCTCTCCCATCCCCGTAAGTGCTTGTGAACAGCACTGGCCTCGGGAAGCTGATTCCAGCTGGAGGAAACACACACCTGTGGCCATGCATGAAGTGATCGTAGCACTGGATAATGTAACAGTTTTCCGTTTGTCCAAGGCTTAGCTCTTCACTTCCTGGTGATCTGTTTCCTTCCTGAGTGCACTCTCTGCTGAGAGTGGAATTCCACATCCTTCCCCGGGGTGGGAGGGGGGACTTGGCTTGTTTTGGGGGAAAAGAGGCTGGTCAGGGAAACTGTCCTACACGCTGATGGGCTTACCGCCCCCCCGCCGCCCTGTGGTGAGCACCTGGCTGTGCACAGTTCACAGCTCCCTCACCTCGGCCCCCAATGCATGCAGCCCCCTCACCTGAGCCCCTAACATATGCAGAAACATCGATGATTATAAAGGCGGGCGCCCTTGTCCATTGCAGCGGCTCCAGAGTGACGGTCCTCACACGCACTGGCATTAAGATCAGGACGTGAAAAGGATGCTGGCACCTCTGTACGGGACGGCTCTGCCTTGAAGTGTAGGCGTTTCCATTTCAGGATGAAAACAATAGGTTAGCAAAAGGGAGACAGTTTAATCAGGACTTCAAGGAAGTTTCCCTTAAATTCTCTGTCGGCTCAGACGTCAGTATCGAAGGAGACCTTTATGATTTCATCGTCTCGTTGCCCTTGAAACGTATCCTTGCGTGGCTTGAAATTAGTGTCAGACAATAATGTCTCTTATAGTATTCGTGGGGTGGTTTATTTCAGTGCCGAAAAATGAAGGAAACTGAGAGAACGAGGTTCTATTTTCGAATTTTTGAGCTAGATTATGCCTTGGAGAAGTAAGGCACAGCTGATTTCCCTCCCATTCTCACAGTCCTCAAAATGTAACTGGCAAGTGTATTCTTAGACAAAATTAATTTAATCGCATTCCCCGTGGTAACTTTCCTAGGCAGCAAATGGATTTTTTTTCTAAAAGGATTAAAGAGCAAAGCTTTGAAGTCGGACGGGTGATTATTACCAAAGCAAATTAATGCAATTTGACCTAATTTCCAGACCGTGGCTTCCTAAGGAGGCCTTGCAACAAGAGCTATTGTTGCAAACGTATTTGTTTACAGCATGTGATTGTAAAGCAGGCTAATTTTTCCCCTCCGCGCCTGAAGGTGTGCGCCCCAGTACAAGCCCTGCCCAGGGGCCGTTGCGGGTTGAGTGCTGCTGCTGTGGAAGGAAGTTGGACTCCTTCACTCATTTGTTCATCCGTCTGTTAACCCAACACACACTTTGTGGAGCGTTTGTCTTAGGCCAGTTCCCCTACAGGCACGGAGAAGCCGGCGGGGACAATAGGGGCAAACAAGAGAATATAAAACACACCAAGCTGAGACGCAAAGGAAAGTGGGGTGGCGGAGGCCTGTCACCTGCACACGGAGGCGGCCCTGTGCCTGGCCGCCCAGTACACCTGCAGGACGCAGGGGGTCTCTGGGTGCGCTGTGCGGGTGCCATTGGGGAGGCTGGAGCAGAGAAGCAGCGAGACCTGCCTGTGTGGTGAGCACCTGTCTCAGGACGTTGTGAGGAGTCTAGACCACGTCAGCGGGGGTTTTATCAGGACAAGGTGGCACCTGGGCAGGCACTGGGGCGGATTCCCCGTGGGCTGGGGGCTTCCTCCATGCTGAGCCCCTCTCCTCTCCGGGACCACCCATCATCCCCTCGGCTTTCCTCTTGGGGGGAAAGCTTCCCCTGCTGTGCCTCCAGCCCCCGCCCTGCCTGGGTTCCCAGTGATGGGCCCACCCCCCTAGTCAGAGGACACAGGAGGACGCCGGCCAGCGGCCGCATGCTCTGACTGGATGGGCCCGGTAAGCACTGCCCGCGGTCCCTCGTGTTTGCAGCCCAGCTCCTGTGTAGGCTGTTGCTTCATGCGTGAGACCATCTGTATTGTCCTCGAGGTCAGGGTCTTGTCCTTGAACCCTCCTATGGCACGCAATGCCACAGGCAGGGTGGGCCTGCCTCGTCCCACCGAGTCGAGTCACCCCTGCCACCACACGTGTGCCTTCTCCCTTCCAGGCCTCGCCGAGCTGCTGGCCTCACCTCCAGGTTCACATCCGCAGTTCCAGACCCTCCTAGCCCAGGCAGACACGCCTCTGGATGGGTGTCCTCCAGACTCAAATTCAGCACCTCTGACACCATCCCTCTCCTTGCACCCATGTCCCCTGGACTCATCCTCAGGGGCACAACCCCTGGCACCCGCCAGCCTGTGAGAAAGCCCTGCAGACCCTCCCTCCACTCAGCCTCTCCCTCTCCATCCCGGACACTTTGCCAGCCCCCACCGGATCCGCCTCTTGGAGCTCCCAGACCCCCTGGCACAGCGTGAATGAAGACTCTTAGTGAGGGGAACTGTTGGCTTTCCAAGCATGAAGGTCAAGTGTGGGCGTGGCTAAGACAGACCAGCGCCTTGATCCCGGTTACCATCCAGCACAGAACCCCCATTACTCCCCCTTTTCTTTCCATTTTCACCTGCACATTGTAAAAGTAGCAAGTGACAATGAAGTGACCCCTTTGAGCTTTGCCCTGAGGCAGGAGCGTGGACCTACCCACCTCGCTCACATCTCCTCCAGCTGGACTGTCGCTCAGTGAGGGGTGGCCTTGGGCTTCCTGGAGATGAGACTCTCTGCCATCCGAGGCAGAATTTGTGTATTAGACTTTACCGGGGGCTGTGGTCGGGCCAGTGCACCTGAAGGAGTTTTCAATGGAGAGCTGAAACCAAGGCGGGGGGGTGGTTTGTCGGCCCTCAGTTAATTAGAAAATTAAATTAACCACAGCCCTCATTCCTGGAGCTTTCTGGTTAATGGATGTGTTACCGTATTTGGATTAGAGAGGCCCCAGGAGGCACAAGGTTACCACGGCGTGGAATTGGAGGACCGAGGAGAGAAGGAAGCCCGGGCGGTGCGCAGACTCCTGCGGCGAGGGGGGCTCGGCGAGGACGTGGGCTGGAGCCCGAGTGACTGGGAGACGCTCGCTGTGGGTCAAGAGCTCCTGAACGGGGCCCGAAGAGGTGAACGAGCCGCCTGCCACTCTCCGTCGGGAGAGAATGAGTCCAAAGCCAAAACTCTGCACGTGGAGTCATTATCATGCTTCTCATGCGCGTTGGAAACCGAAGCGTGTTTCTTCCCTCCATGGTCACATTCTGTGACGTGCACGAATGGGGACTGGAGTGACTTAGAAACCAACAGAGTCAAGGACAGGCTAACCTCAAGGGAGGCCAAGAGTCTAAATGGCTGAGGGATTTGGGTGGGACATTTTCGGTCCCAAGATCAAGTTTTTAACCGCCCCCGATGGAGAAACGTCTGCCAAAAATCAAGTTCCAGTCTGAGGGGTCCTGGCTAAAGCTCGGTGCGCACCGGTGGAAACCGTTAGACTTCCCACGGCAGCGGCTGCCTCAGAGGCTCAGGTGCAGACCTGCCGGGGCTGCTCTGTGGACCTGCAGTGCCCCTGATGTGGCGTCCCGTAAACAAGGAGCTGCCCACAGTTGTCATCAGACCCCCACCTTTGTCCTGTGGGGGCCTGGGGACTCTGGGAGGGGCTCAGGCTGGACGGGAGTGCTTTGGAGTTGGCCCACACGTGGGAAACCGTTCTGCATCTGTTTCTGCTTTAGGACCTAAAAACTCTTCATTTCACAGCAATCGCTTTTTAAAAATATCTGATACCTTTAGGGGGCTGAGACTATACTTTGCTGAGCTGAATTTTTTGACTCAACCTGATTTGACTCTCAGGTCACTGACATCCTGGCACAAACCAGAGTAACAATGGCTCTGCCCCCACTGGGTGTCTCCATCAGCTGGAGCATTGTCCCCCACACGGAAAGGTCGCAGGTTTGATCCCCAGTCAGGGTGCGTACAGGAAGTGACTGTGGCTGTTTCTCTCTCACCCTCTTCCTCTCTCTCTAACAATCAGTAAACATGTCCTCAGGCGAGGATTGAAAATAACAATAATGACTATGATCGTGTGTGCACCCCGTGCACGGCCCTCTGCTAAACAAGCTATGTCTGTCGTATTCTCAGTCCTCAGGCCACCCTGTGGGTGGGGGACATCACAGTCCCCACCCTGTAGATGAGGGACTGAGGCTTACGCAGCTGTAGCAACATGTGCGAGGCGGCCAACCCGCCCATAGCAGAGCTGGGACTCAAAGTCTGTCCTCCCAACCCGGAGCCTGCCTGTGCCTGCCCCTCTTCCAGACTGTTCCAGGGGTTCTGCTGGTGTGCGGGAAGGAGGGAAGCAAAGAGAACACCCCTCATTTCCTTGTCACATCACAGAGAAGAACCAGCCAGTTAGCACCTTGCTGTGTTAGCACCAGGAGACCCTCGGATGCTCCTGTGGGCACAGGGGTGGGAATGCGGCCCCTCAGCCGACTGTAGCAACCATGAATGGCAAACTATCAAACCATCTTCCGGAGTGCCCAGGGCAAAACCTGGACTCTCTCCGAGTCCCGGGACCCACAGTTTCCAGGGTTCAGAGGGCACAGACAGACGATGTCCTCCGGCCCAGAAGCAGGAAGTCACACTGAATGACAGGACATGCAGGAAGTGGGGGTGAAGCAGGGCCTGCTTTGAGAATCGTCTCATTTTCTTAGAACTCAGCGAAGCCACACCTGAGGACGGTCCTCATGACTGTCTCGCAGTGATGGGCCCGGGCCGATCATGACCCACCAGAGTGAGGACAGGTTTGCGTGAGGCTGCGTGTCGGCCCGCACCATAGAAAAACGGTGATGGGGGTGGGAATCTGCTGAGCAAGGAATACAGGAACCCTATTTTGGTTTTCGTTCCCCATCCCTGAGCTTCATGAGACAAAGAGAGGGAGTTGGAGCGTCATCAAGTTGATGGAAAAGGATATTTCCCCTACCAAAAAAATAAAAAAGGAACGCCTTTCTTATGAAATAGCGCCTGCATTATTGAATAAGATTTACCCACACTGTGTGTGATGTGGTCTCTGGAAGAAATTATAAGCAGAGGACCTGTGATAAATAATACCCCACCACGGCCCACGGCTCCTATCCAGATTAATTCTGTTCTGCTGGGGTCGCAGCTCAGATTCTGATGGAAACGATGATGTCACTGGGTGTCGGATGAGCAGTGAAACACTTGTTTGTTTTAAACACTCCCGAGATGTAGCGGAGTCGGCTGGCCAGGCAGGTACGTGACCTTGATTGGCTGTGTCTTATCCGTGAGGGGACGAGACCAAAACTAAACACACGCACACACACGGAATTTGTAATAACGGTCCTTTCTCTGTTCCAGGTTTCATAGATTTCTGACTTGGCTCCTGGTGCCTTTGGGCTTTCGAGTCAGTCTTTTAAGTAAAACAGTTTCCAGGGGAATATTTATTTCAATGTCATCTTTGTCTGATGCGCATTTCCGGATCCACGGCCAACGGTTGTGATACCGCACACCCGTCCTGGGCCCGCCTCGGAGGCGGTTTGGCGAGTGCCGGGGATTCCTCCCGGCAGCGCGGGAGTTTGTGCAAGCGGGACTCAGTCTCGTTCCCCAGATCTCTGTCCTTGACCCCTCTGCCAAAAGGGGGGCATCGTGGAGCAGCTCACTTCCCGAGCCTGCCGGAGGCATCTCCACCAGTTCACAGCAACGCCTGGGTCGAGCCCCCGGTGAGCTGGACGCCCAGCGTGCTGCTGCACTGCCAGAATGCGCTCTCCCTCTCTCTCTCTCTCTCTCTCTCTCTCTGTCTCTCCCTCTCTCTCTCTGTCTCTCCCTCTCTCTCTCTGTCTCTCCCTCTCTCTCTCTGTCTCTCCCTCTCTCTCTCTCTCTCTGTGTCTCTCCCTCTCTCTCTCTTTCTCCCCCCAGCCCCGATGCGACCACAAGTCATTGCCCTGATCGCGTCTCCTTCTCAAAGACGTCCTGACCCAGCTGAGCACCCCCGAAGTGATCGGGGAGGAAGAATATGTTCTTTCTCATCCTCTCACTTCCTTTTCCTTTCTATGTCACGATCATAATTTTTTCTCCATTTCAGGTGAGCGGGTAAACTTCCTTCCTTTCTCCTTCTCTCTCCATCTGGGCTATTTCCATTTTGCTGAGTGGAGCTCCCTCAGCCGGAGAAAACGAGGTGCCTTCCTGCACCCACACGCCACTCTTCCTCCGCGTACCCAGTTCTGGGGTCACGGGGGCATGGTTCTCTTGGGGAGAAAATTCACGTTTTGCAGACCCTGTTCATGTATCGCTGCAGTCTCGTAAGTTCTCTTCTCGAAAACAGCAAGACTCAGGCACGCCGCAGGTCGTGTTCACACGGCAGACTCGACTGACTGGGAAACACGTGTTACGAGCCGCCTGTTTAGAAGGAAGGCACTGTTTCTCCAGGGTGAAACATTTCAGCCAGATCCCTGCAAGGCCTTTTTTTTTTTTTAATTTTTAAAGAGGGGAAGGGAGGGAGGCAGAGAGGGAGAAAAACATCAATGTGTGGTTGCCTCTTGAGCACCCCCTACTGGGGACCTGGCCCACAACCCAGGCATGTGCCCTCACTGGGAATCAAACTGGCGATTCACAGTCCACAGAACCACCCCATCCAGGGTGCAAGGTGTTGTTCCTCAGGCACCCCCTCTGATGCGAGCTGCAGTAACAGGGCCTTGTTAACGGAAGAGTAGCTGCTTTCCCAATTAACAGTGAATAGAATAGTTAAACCTCTAAGTCCTGCCAGGCCTTTTGGGGTGGACCAGGTGAGCGAGAACACAGCCACGACAGCCGTGACTCTTCGGACCCCGGAAGTCCAAGAGAAACCATTCTGTTCCTGAAGGGTCACAGTCGTTCAGGTTTGAAGGAGGAGGGCCCGTCCCTGCCGAGGAGAGTTGATGTCCCGGGACGCCATGCAGTCGCCTGTGCCACTCCCCGTAAAATGTGGCTGTGTGGGAAAATGTGCCAGAACCCCGCCATCCAAGGGCTCCCCCACCCCTCCCGTGAAATGGGGGTGATGAGACCCTCCCTACGGCAGCACACGCACTAGACCTTGGGAAGACCTCAAGTGCCAGGCAGGAGGCCATGTGTGCTCTGGCTGCCGCCAGCCAGTGCATGGCATGGGTTGTTTCAAGCATTCCCGCTGAGGGCTTACTCTGGGCAAAGTGCGGTGCTCAGCACCCTTGGAAAATGGGTCTGTCTGCACAGGGACCACCTGGTGGGACACAGCAGACCCCAAGGGAGGAGTGACATTCTGGGAGCACAGGGCACGGGCCCCAGGAAGCCGCCAGGTGCTCATGGCCGCCTTCTGACCCTCCACACCGAGGGGGTGTGCTTTAGAAGGCTTCAGGCAGCACAAAATGCTCCTATCCAAGCGGAGGGTGGGGGTGCTTCCTGCAAGAGATGGAGTGTTGCTTCAGCCTTGGCTATAGAAGCAATTTAATAAGATACAGATATTGGAAAGGGCCTTCAGGGAAGAGAATGCCCAGCACACCCAGGCCGAGAAGCACGGGCATGCTTGGAGAAGCCAGTGGCTCAGCGGGGAGGGAGGGACAGACGGATGTGCGTGGCAGTGGTACTGAGCCTTACTAGGAAAAGGGGGTGCTGGCAGGAGGCTGTGATTGCTGTTGAAACGTGTGGATTTTAAGGAATAATGGAAATTAATGGAGTCCAGGAAGAGGTGTGGCTGTGTGAGGAGCCGTGGAGATTCTTCTATCTTTGCCCCGGAAAAATCAAAGCCCCAGCGCCCGTATCAGGGTTCATGCCACCAGCGTCCCTGGCCACGGCCAGGTGGGTGCAATGCGAGAAGCACCAGAGACTCAGGTGTGTTGGCCACACAGCTTCCTGGAGGTGGGATCCCCGGAAAGAGGGCACGACCCCAGCTCAGTAATAAGCATAAGTGAGGCAGCTACTGAGAAGGGACGCTGGAGGGAAACTGGAAGCTTGAGGGGCGGTGTTTGGAAAGATCCGTCTCCCGCTGTGCTGCTCCCTGCTGCCCCACGTGATGAGCTAATGACAGGAACCGGCTGAATGACCTGAAAGAGCCCGAAGTCACAGGAGGGGAGATTTAAATATGACATTCTAGAAAGGCATAGAAACTTTAAAGACACATAATTCTTGTTCAAATAACAACTCAAATTCTTAGGCTCAGAAGGAATGAGGCATCTGCCCCCAGTTGTCTGATTACGGGGTTTTATTCTGTGCAAAACCGAGACCCAGGAGCTCATCCTTGGGGCTGAGTGGGGGATGGAGTCAGAGACAGCCCGAAGGTGCCGGGTGCTGTCCGTGCATCGGTGGCATCGTAAAAATGGCGTCCCCTTTTCTTGGCTGCCGTGACAAGCTCTCACCCACAACATAGCTCTGGGGACTCCGAGTGCAGCTCTGCAGCACCCTGGTCCATCCGGGGGGGGGGGGGCTTCCTGGTGGCCTTCAGTGTGTCCCACTCCCCACCGCCAGAGAGGGTGCTGGTGACGTGACACATTGTCCCTCCTGGGTAAGCTTATCGGACAGAGGATGTGCTACCTCGGTCACCCCGTCTACATAAACTCCCCATGAAAGAGTGGCATGATTTTGGAGAGGACAGGGAGGGGACCCCACATGGGCGGACTTGTCACAGGTGGTTCCTGGGTGTGGAAGGGTCAGAAGGACTCAGGTGTGAAGGGAGCACAGGTATGGGAGGACACCCAGTGGATCTTTCTAAGTGTTTCTTCATCCTCATCCCCACCTGTTGCAGAAGCTACCATGCATTTCCCAAACCTGGGCCTGGGAAGGAGGGGCCAGCCAGGGCAAACCTGAGGGGTCACTAGCTTCACCTGCTGGAGGCATGTGAGGGGCAGGGCCGGGGTGTGAGGAGGGAGCAGGGTGCTGGTCCTGCTCCCTGGGACACGGCTCAGGGACTTAAGGGAGTGCGTGCACACCAGGCCTTGAACCTCCTTCCTCTGTTGCGTGCTCCGGTCTTTGCACTCCTCAGGAGTGTGGATCAGGCTTTTTTTTTCACTTGCTTCACAATTTCCAACCGACCCGTGGGGAAGGTGAACAGTGAACAGTGGACACACACACACCTAGACTTGGCCTTGAACCCCAGCAGGTGCACCAGACCGTCGGGGAGGACCGTGGAGGAGCGGTTGACCCCTACGGTCCAGGTCGCAGGTTCTTCCCAACGGCACCGTCAGCAGCACCTGGGGCCCTGTTGGAACGACACATTCTCAGGTCGCATCCCAGACCTGCTGGGTCAGACTGGGTCACAGCTGCCCCTTAGTGGCCCTCATGACCCAGTTCTCTTCCAGCTCAGGGTGATTGGAGAAAGAGCCAGGTGGGCGTCAGGAGGGTGTAACTGGCACGAAGGTGTGGTCCCCTCAGGCCCCAAGCTCATAGCTCTCCCGGGCCAGGAGGAGGGATCCTGCAGCTGGCAGGTGTCAGTCACTCCTTCTCCGCATCACCTGGGTCCCCTGCCAACAGCTCAGGCAGGTGGCCCCTTTTTTGTGGGCGCACAAATCACCCATCATCCCCCTAGCCTCTCACCTTCGGGATCCTGAGTCTTTCTACCTGGAGTTGCATGTCCCGTGGATTTCCTGCACCCACTTGAGGCCGAGGGCAGACTCCGTGTTCAGCAGACACCTGGCCAGACCTCTGTTCCGGCTGGGACTCCTGCCCGTGTTTAAGTTTCCGATTTAAGTTAACACCCTCTGAGAAGATTCCCCCGGGGTCCCCTTTTCCAAGTGGCGTGGAACTCTCTACGGTGGCCACAGGAAGTGTGCTTCATTTTCCAAAACAGCACTTTACGCAGGTTATAGCTTGACTGCCCCAAATTTATTGAAAACGGTTTTCTGAGAAAGTCTCATGTCTTAACTTTTTTCGGGTCTTTTCAGTGCCCAGCCAAGCGCCGACAGGCAGTCACTTACGGGTATGTTTTAATGCCCTCGAAGCAGACGTGGCTTTTCCTGACCACGATTCCGCCAGGAGGTGCTTGACAAGGCTTATTTTTGCTTCCTCTCTGCTGTCTGCGTTTCCTCGAAGAAGCTGCCCTCAAGGAAGGAGTGGCTCATGGGAGATGATGCTTTCGGTTTGGTCGGCCCACCTGGTTGGTTTCTCTTTTGAACCTCAGCTGAAAAATTGGGACGTTTCAGGCACAGAGTAAAACATACGGCTTCCTTCGAGATAAAGGAAGGTGTGGGTCCCAAGTCTTCATTCCCAGTAGGAGCTGGTCAGTTATGGTCCTGAGAGGGGATTATGCGTTCCAGGCTGCCTGGTTCCCAGGGCTTTCCGTGCCGGGTCCCCTGTGGATAGTGACCGCCTGTCAATCATCCCCCGTGCCACGTTAATTTCCCTAAGGTAGAGATGATTCTCTGCAATGGCCAACTGGTTTCTGCTGTTGGCTCCGTGACTTCCTAGCTGCATCTAAGCGGCCTGGCCGAAGATGTTTACCCTCTGTGCCTCGGTTTCCTTTCTGTAAGCTGGGGAGAGTCACAGTGCCCAACTCATAGGTTGTGAGGATTAAATGAGTTACTATATGAGGTCTGTCCAGAAGAAGTCCAGCCATTGTCAGTATAACAAGAAAGGTTTGTGTCACTTCGAAGTCACTTGGCAGCCAAGGAACGTGGACTGGAATGCACATACGTGAATAGTGCCGACTTCACTGTACTGGTCAGTGGGGGCAGTAGATGCTGTTGAGTGAGCATGTGTACTGTGTGGCCATCACATTCAAAATGACTGAGTGAGCAGAGCAACGAATCTGCATCACATTTTGGATTAAGCTTGAACATTCTTCCACAAAAACTATTCAAATGGTTTAGAAGGCTGCAGCTATTGGCAACTGGTGATTGGCAGCTTCAGGACAATGCACCTGCTCATGCATCCTATCACGTGCAGAGGTTTTGGCAAAAGATCAAATCACCCAGGTGGCTCAGCCCCACTACAGCCCAGATGTGGTGCCCTGTGACTCCCGGCTTTTCCCAAAACTGAAATTACCCGTGAAAGGAAAGATATTTCAGACAGTTGATGAGATTCAGGAAAATACGGCAGGGCAGCTGATGGCAGTTTGGAGAACTGTGTGAGGTCCCAAGGTGCCTACTTTGAAGGGAACTGAGATGTCATTGTCCTGTGTGCAATGTTTCTTGTATCTTGTATCTTCTTCAATAAATGTCTCTGTTTTCCATAGTACATGGCTGGATGCCTTGAGGACAGACCTTGCATATAAAGCGGTTAAAACAAACGTGGCATGTGCTGAGTGTTGAAAAAGTGTCTGCTGTTATTGTTATTATTTATTGTTCTTAGGGCTGGTCGCAATGGTGGCAGTAATCGTGTTAACCAATGTTTCTTTTCAAAGTAGAAAAGCAAACAGTGGATTAAGAAGTCACGTGTTTCAAGAAAAATGGGACCAAGTCTATTTCCTTTTTAAAGCAAAGACGTTTTTCTGTCGGTTTCATGTGCAAATACAGTGGTCCAGTGTCAAGGGGACTGTGGCCTGACTCTATCACTTACCTGCTGGGGTGTGTGTTAGATTGAGGTTGGAGAAACGGTTTCGTTCTTGAATTCCTTGAGCCAAATCTATAATCAGTTCGAGTGGTTTTGGTGTTTTTGTGTGTTTGGTCTTTTAAAATATAAACTTTTTAAAAATTTTGGGATAATTTTAGATTTCACAAAAAAATTATAAAGATAGTACAGAGATTCCTTCTATACCCTGTACCCACTTCCCCACTGTTAAGAGCTTGCCTGTCTGTGGCACCTCAGTGAAAACACAGAAACTGAGACTGATCGTTACTGTTAACTACACCCCAGACTTGGCCGGGATTTTACCAGCTTTTTGCATTAATGACCTCTTTCTGTTCCAGAACCCAGTCCTGAGCATCACATGGTATTTAGCTGTCACCTCTCCCCAGTATCCTCTGGTGTGTGACAGCTGCTCCCTCTTCCCTTGGTTTTGCAGACCTTGAGTCATGTATTTGGATCCGTACAGTTTGAGGCTGAATCATACCCCCTCACAGGTAGCTGTTGGCATCCTACTACCCCCTGTACCTCAAGATGTATTTGTAGGGAGGGTCTTTCATGAAGTAATTGAGCTAAAATTAGGTCCTGTGGGGGCGGGGCCTGCATGCAGTGGGATTCAGGTCTTTATTAAGAAGAGGAGGTGAGGACGCAGACACACACCACCAGAGGGGTGGCCGTGGGAGGCCGCAGGGAGAGGGTGGCCATCCACACGTCCACCCCTGGGTCTCAGATTTCTAGTCTCCAGAACTTTAAGGAAACAATGTCTGCAGTTCAAGCCCCTCTACCTGTGATGTATTTGTTATGGCCGCTGTAGCAAACCAACCCAAATATGGGCTCATGCATGTTTATTTTATACTTTTCATTAAACTCGAATTCTGTTATTTCTGCCGTTGCTGAAACTGCCCCGGGTCGGGCCCCTGGGAGCTCGTTCAGGTGGGTTTCCGCCATCCTTCGGCACGCCCCACACTCCTGGTATTCAGCGCTTGTTTTCTGGAAGAATGAGATGCTCCAGGTTCCTTGTGCCGTTCTTTTACCCTGGCTCTCCAATCAGGCGTTTCTCCGAAGAGTGTAGGGTGTGCGCTTCTGGAACAGCAGGAACCGGGAGGCCTGACGTATCCTGATCCTCCCGCGTTCTCCCGGTGGGAGCCGAGCCGCTCTCCATGGTGCTGACCGGGACGGCGTCTGTGCTGAGGAAGAGAGAGGGAAATAATAACACAGCATCACCTTTCAGCACCGTGACAGCCATTCTCTCTTCTCATTCGCGACGCTAATAAAGGAAGGAAGAGCTAACACTTGGGTGAAATGAACTCAGAACTCTTAGCAAGTAATGAGCAGCCTCTGTCTCTGCAAGTCCATCCCTCGAAAAGGGCGAGAGAGCCTCCTCAAAGAGGAGACACAGCCCTGGCTGGCATAGCTCAGTGGATTGAGCATGGGCTGCGAACCAAAGCATTGCAGGTTCGATTCCCAGTCAGGGCACATCCCTGGGTTTCAGGCCACAGCCCCCAATGTGTGGCCCCCAGCAACCACACATTGACGTTTCTCTCTCTCTCTCTTTCTTCCTCCCTTCCCTCTCTAAGGATAAATAAATAAAATCTCAAAAAAAAAAAAAAAAGATGCAAGATGCTGTCCATGTCTTGTGTGTGAACCAAGATCACACAGCCTCAGATTTTCCTAACACTGTGTCATAGCAAAGGCAGCTGGGGAATGCATGAAAGCCATCTGAAGGATGTTGTTTAACGTGTGTATTTCCTGACAGGTCAAGGTAGTGGATTTTGGAGAAAGCAATCATGAGGTTTGCGCATTTTTCTTCTAACTCTGTGAATAAACATATACAAACAGCCTCAAATGCCTGCTTGGACTAAAATAGTTCAGATTCAGTATTTTATTAGATTTAAAGGGTTTTTTATTTTTTTTTCATGTGCACATGTTCCGTGGGGTCCCCATACTGTTGGGTAACCGTATAGTGAGGTATTTTTTCATGTATCTTCCTAATATGTTCATCTCTGCAGAGAGGGGTGAGAGCCAGTGCTGGCTGCCATTAAATAAGCAAATATTGTTTTCCACTTCACAATCTTTAATCAACAAATGTCAAGGTTTTTTAATTTTACTTGTAATAGGCATCATAGTCCCATCCTGTGAGATATTTTGTTTCCTTCCTTAAAAGAAAAAAAAAACACCAAGTTTAGTGTTTTCCCTTGAAGCCTGAATTATTTGCTAGATTAAAAAGCATTTAACATCATTGTTGAATATATGGGAAAAAAACAAACTGTTCATTGCAGTTTCTTCTTTTTATAAAGAAATAAGTGCGTGTCTGGTTCCCTGAGAAAACAGGTACTTTTATTGTTGAGTCCTAGGAATTAAGACAGATGAGTCTACAAGCCTCACCAGGGGCTTGTAGGGGTCTGAAAATGTCTCTTGCTCAACTCTGGTTAAAAAAAAAAAAAAGTCAAATTAGTTATTCAAGGACTGGACATATTCTTAAAGGGTCCCTGAGGACATCTCCCTCAGTGTGTGGTTGAAACTGTTCCAGAATGACCTTCATAAAGAGAACAGCTCTAGATGTTGAGGGGAAATGTCACAGAAAAGCATACGCAGCACCCATAAATGCCTTCTCCGGTTTTTCTTCACTCGTGTGGTGTCTGTTTTCTTCTGTCCTTAAAAGCTGTGTGGGTTTTCACCTCCCTGGGACATTTGTGACAAGGCTTCCTGAACATAGGCTGAATTTCTGGACCTGCAGGTTAACTCGCCCTCCAGAAGGTCAGCCATTTCAGCCAAAGTCAGCTGTCCACAAGAAGACATGTCTGAGCTCTCATCCTTCTCAGCTTATTTCTTACATGTGTGTCTAAACCGTTCTTCATTTTGAAACACCTGCCTCCCCTGCTTTGCAGGGAAGAAACTTTGTGTCCATCATCTACATTTGACTAATTGTAACTCTGTGGTTCTGGGGTTAGTGATACTTAGAGACTTAATGATACTTAGATACTTAGTGATACTTGGACACTCAGTGATACTTAGATACTTTGTGATACTTGGACACTTAGTGATACTTGGATAGTTAGTGATAGTTAGATACTTAGTGATACTTGGATACTTAGTGATAGTTGGATACTTAGTGATACTTGGACACTTAGTGATACTTGGATACTTAGTGAAACTTGGATACTTAGTGATACTTAGATACTTAGAGAGTGAGAGCTGCTGACATAGGCTGGGCTCAAGAACCCACCTAGTCCATCCCCTTCACTCTCAGCAAAGCAGGTAGATGTGACCACTCAGTCTGCTGTAACAGAATACCGCAGACCAATGGCTTCGACAGGAGCATTTGGTGGTAGAGTTCTGACGGCTGGAAGCCTACTCAGCCCCAGTGTCTTCTCACAGGGTTCCTTTCCCCAAACGGCGGATCTGATGTTTCTGTGCTGACCGGCTCCCCAGTCAGTTACTCAGGGACACAGCTCTGGTTCCGAGGAGGCTGTCATGATGCATGTGTGGCAGGACCCTGTTTGACGGCGGGGGCGCTGGGACCAAGTGTGAGACTGAAGTACAAACAGGAAGGAAGGTTGGGGACAGTCAGGGGTCTGTGGCCACGTTTCTGCAGTAGGGGTGCTTTTCATTCATGTACCAACGTTTCTAGAGGAAAAAATGGGGAATGTTATTGGAATCCACTTACGTGAAGCCACATTTTAACTAATGTGGCTATCTAGTTTTAGATATTTACCTTGTATTAAAATACACAAAATGTTTTATAAATAAGGGCTTCAAATACTAATTTCTCCTCAGATTCTTTTTCTTTCTTTCTTTCTTTCTTTCTTTCTTTCTTTCTTTCTTTCTTTCTTTCTTTCTCTATCATTGAATTTTGGGAAGTATGAATACAGTTATGTGAGTCTAATGCTTTCTTTGCAACTGCTTGAACAATTCAATAACTGGTTATTTAAAATAATTGAAAAGTAAGTGAAAATCAAAAGGAGTCTAAAGTGAGTTTTTTTCCCACCAATCATGCGTGCTAGTGAGCCAAATAAAAATCACCTGCTTTTCTCGTGGAAATTAACACAGGATCTTCTCACAACCACAAAATGCCTTGCAGAACATGTTTATTTCAGCCTGACAATCGTACAGAACTTTAAAAAAAGATATCAGTGAGACTAAATGGAGCACACAGTCTATACATATCCTAATTCTTAAAGCCATTATGTCCACTGTGTTTGTAGAGAGGAAAATGCTCTGGTGGCTCTGTGTGACACCGGCAGACTCAGCAGAGCCGTAGCGTCCCCCAGCATTCCACAGTCACGTCCAAAACTTGGCCTTCGGATCTGCCGCCATTAGGATAGCGGCGTCCAAGTTTTAGGCGAGCAACCGAAGTGGCTGTGGACTCAGCTCAGGAACGCGATGACTCGGACTCACAAAATGTGGAGGCGCTGCAAAGGCCTGGAAGAAAGAGCTTCTCTCTCAGAAAGAAATGAGTTTCAACCTCTGAGGTTCCTCTCCCATGCCTGTTACGTGATTTAAAAAAAATAACTAAAATTGAAAAGGAATTTCTTCCTTTTGTGATATGCCATTTGAGTCTATCTTCCCAAAGTCCTCGTTTACTGAATCACCTTTATAAACCCTTCAGTGGTTCTTGATTTCTTAGAAGATAAAATAAAAATTCTCTATCTCGACATTTAAAGTGTCTTAAGGTGAACCCCACTCCCCGTATACTTCTATCCACCTCGCCTCTCTCTCCTCCCCTTTACAAATACTCTTTCAAATAACCCACACCTCATATAACAGCAAGTCTTACTCACTCCTCAGTTATCTCTCTACTGCTGCAAAACAAGTCGCCCCAAAACTTGGTGGCTTAACACAGCACTAGTCCTTAGTGAGCTCCCCTAGTTTCCATGGGCCAGGAAATCAGGGGTAGCTGGCCTCTTGGTTCTGACCCGACCCCTCTCAGGGGCTGCGGCCAGGTGTCGGCTGGAGCTGCGAGATCATCGGGGGCCGGCCTGGGGCCAGAGGACCCACTGCAGCTCACCCATGTGGCCCGCACGTGAGTGCTGGCGTTTGGCTGGAAGCCCCGGCCCTCTCCACGGGGCCGCTGGAGCATCCTCAGGGCGTGGGGCTGCCTTCTGCCACAGGAAATTGCCTGGCTTTGGGCCCAGGCTGACACTGCCATGGCTTTTATAACCCAGCCTCGGAAGTCATGCTTTGTCCCTTGCACCATAATGGATGGGCCCCATGTAGCCAGGGCTGATTTCATTTGGACGGAGAATGCACGGGCGTGGACAGAAGGAGGTGTGCATCCCACGTGCGTCTTGGAGGCTGGCTGCCCTGGACCCCATCTCAGACCGGCAGTCCCCACCCCCCCACCCCACCACTGCTCCACACTCTCCTCCCCACACACAGCTAACACTGTGTTCCTTTGTGCACCCTGAACCAGCTGAGAAGAGAGGAAACACTCGGGCAGGCGTTAGCCGCACCAGTCAGGCACCTCTACTACCTCTGCACGCAAAGATTTCACTCTCGACTTGAGGTACACTCCAGACAAATAACTCAAGGGCACGTTCTGAGCCTGAGAACACCCTTCCGTGTTCAGTACTAATAAAGATGTCTTAATAATCATGACTCAGAATTAAGAGGGAAGCTCTCCTGGGTCTAATACATTCACCCCTTCCGTGCTGTCTATCTTTGGCTACCGTTGGTTTGCATTCCTCCGGTGTGTTCCCACGCGGTGTGCCGGTTCAGCGGGCCGAAACTCGGCCGCGTGTGGGGAGGACCCGTCTGACGTGGCCAATGCTCGAGGTCATGAGACCCGAGGCACATTGCAGATGGGAGATCACCCCAGCGTTAAGACTCCTGTGCAATTTCAGCTCCCTTCTGAATCAGTAAAAGATGATTAAAATGAAACACAGTATGATTTGATTGTTAAGTGTTTTTTTAAGATTTTATGTATTTATTTTTAGACAGAGGGGAAATGAGAGGGAGAGAAACATCAATGTGTGGTTACCTCTCACACGCCCCCAACTGTGGACCTGGCCTGCAACCCAGGCATGTGTCCTGACTGGGAATCGAACCGGCAGCCTTTCAGTTCACAGGCCAGCACTCAATCCACTGAGCCACACCAGCCAGGGCAGATTGTTAAGTTTTGACCCAGTAGTTGAACTTGTTTAGTGTTATAAATCCATGAACAGTGGCACTTGGCAACCCTCTGCCATCTAGAACACCCAGTTCCCTGTCTGGGCCAGAGAAACATGTGTTCCTATTGGAGACACTGAGCCAGTTTCCCTGTTAGAAGCTTTATCTTTTTAATTGAATTTGACGTCCCCTCCCCAGTGTCCAAAAACCAGTTATTTTTGGAGGGAGCCAAGCCAAGACCTGTACTGAATGGGCTTGAAATGGGACCCATCGATTCTCTGCCACCCTCTCCGCCCTAACATTGGAGCTGATAACTCTTTAGGGAGAAATATGTCCGTGGTTATTTTGCTGCCAAATTCTAGCCTGTTGGTGTAGTTAATAATGTGAATAAATAACAGCCCAACTCCTGCTTCTGTGAACAAACAGGAAGCTCCGTGAAGCCCAGGAAATCAGTCTCGCTCAGGTACAGCTTCTGGGAATTGTGGGGTCCCTTGCACTTCCTGTCTTCATGCAAACCATAAATACACAAAACCTCTTAAGCGACTCATTTCTCAAGGGAGTTAAGCTGGCTCCTTAAAATCACGTCTACCGATCAGCTTGCTCACCGCGCCTTCTCATTCACAAGTTCAGTTATGACCTAGGTCCAGCTACGGTGCGCCACACCCCCGACAGCCGACCCGAATGACCGTTTTCTGTGTGCATCCTCAGAACGTGCAGTCTGCTGTCAAGGACACGAGTGAAGCAAGGCCAAGGCACCTTGACTCCTCAGTGTTAGGAAGATCCCCAAGTACCGCCCAGTGTGGCTCCGTGGCACCTGGAATTCCTTAGTTAGTTAGCACTTTTTTCCAGGCTGTGTGCTGGCAATGCTTCTGCAGGCTCCGTCTGCACACAGCTCCCCCGGGGATTCTGGTCAGTGCAGAACCTGGCTCCGTGGATCTGCTGGGCAGGCCCTGCGGCCGGTGGTGCAAGCATCCTCCATGGTAGCCGGGGAGGATCACCTCCCGAGACCGAACAGTTGTCATCAGAATGATCACAGAAAACTGGGCCCTTGTTAGGAACCCGAGCCCAAGACACTCTGCATCTAGCTCAGGTGTGTCAGGGGCCGGGCAGGCAGGACTGCTGGCAGAGCTGTGGACAGGGTTCAAGGGGCAATCAGAGAGGTGTGACCCCCCCAAGAACAGCAGTACTCTAAAATTGGCACCTGCCCTAAACTGAGCCTGAAGGGGTGAGGGGAGCCCCTGAGGGGGTGGTTGCAGAAGGAAGTTGCCCTTGCCAGGGAAGCTGGGCAGAGCCGGGAGACCCCAACAAAGAAATCCCTGGACCTCTGGCCTCCTTCCCAACCAGCTGCGGCCAAGGCCCCCTGTTGGCCAAACTGAAGTCCCTAGCGAAGGCAGACAGGGGGACGCAGTTTGTGGGGGTTGGAGCTGGTCCCCGAGGGCACAGAACAGGGCTGAGGACAAGGCAGAATGACATTTGGGAAGGACCAGGGAAAGAACACCCCACAGGGGCCCCACTGTGCTTTCCTTTGGGAGGAGAAGAAGGTGGAGAGAAGGGGGTGGTCTGATGAAGACCTGCATCTGGGGGCGTTGGAGACCCCACGCTGGACGTTAAAACTGGCCCCTGTCCCAACGCAGCGGTCTTCCTCTGGCAGCCTGAGCGCTCCACGAGCCAGCCAATCCCAGGGAACTTGGGAAACGTTTCTGGGGAGACATGGGCATAGGGCGAGCGTGCCTGTAGATGGGGTTCTCACACCTCAGTATCTACGCACATTGCCCGGGCAGGTGTTACTGCATGAGCGTTGTCTGCCCCCCACCCCAGAGACGGCAGGTCGGCAGGTTCTAGAGGGCCCAGGAACCTGCACTTTGACCTGTCTCCCTGGGGGGTTCTAACTAGACTTCCATCACGTCATCTCACAAAATACACGAAGTTGTTCCCGATCCTCTTTCTCGTCATGCCCGTGAGCTTTTTCCTTCTGTCCCACAGACTAGAAAATGCTTCTTCCTTTTGCCCAAAAATCTCTGGCTTGCTCCCTACGGAGGCAGTCATTACGTTCTGGCCCGAGCCATTTTTCTTCAGAGAAGTAGACTAATTACCTTGACGTTTCCTGGTAGGTCCAATTTCCCAGTGAAATATTTGCTACGTCCTCTTTCCTTGCGGCTCCCTGCAAGTTGTCGTCATCTGTTGCCTAACACCCGGAGTCGAATAAGTACTTCTGTTCTTTCCTTTCACGTGCCGCCGTTCAGCCACGCGCCTCAGGTCTCCTCGGTGTTGCTACAAACTGCAGTTATTTTTTATTAAGTCAGTTTTAGCTATAACAACAATAAAGGTGTCCTTCGGGGCTTTTCCACGGCAATGTTTAAAGACATCGGGTCGTAAGATAATGACTTACGCTGGACTGATAAAATCAAGGTAGCAAATTAATCTTAATGTAGTTTGCCGTATAAACTTGCCTGGCTTGTTTCTGGTCCCAGCCACATCCCCATGACTAAAAATTTGCCACTCCAAGTGCAGAGTGTGTTTTAATATTGGGTTGCCCAAAAAGTCTGTGTGGTTTTTCCCATAAAATAAAAGACACATTTTTTTTCATTTTCACCCATAACTTAATTGATTTGGATATTTTGAGTATGTTAGCTCTCTCCCGCATGAGAGAACATTGACTATTCTCAGTTAATGTCTCAATTTGACCACCATCAACCCCAACTGGTCTACCCGACCATGGAGCATCATCCAGCAAGAAATCTCCAGCACGAAACCACTTTTGACATGTTCGATCAGTCACAGCACCTTCCCCATACAGAGCACAAATCTTCTTTGGTGTGTGTTTCAGTTGCATATTTACCTTTCTTGAAATAACAGAGCGTAATATGCTAAAAATGTTACATATATTCTTCCATCTTCAGTATTAAAATGACTGCATAAAAATTCACCGATTGTGATGTTTTTAATGCATACTGATATGGCAGCTGTCACAACACAACCTAGCAAAATTGTTTCAAATGACATTAAAAACAACTAAGTGCTACTAGAGCCATCTTATGGGAAAAAAATAAATGAAACACTTGGCCAACCCCAGTAGTTTCAAGTAGAAATCACTTGAGAATGTGCTAGGTAAATAAATGCCCCAAAAAGGCCACTACAACCCACACTTCCCCTTTTCTTACTAAGGCAGAGACATGGTTCTCCACATGCCTGGGGTGCCCACGGGTGCCTCGATGTGTTTGGCTGTGCGCTCCATCCCAGAGCTCCCGACTGCGGCCCCTTCGGATGAGTCTTCCTCATGAGTTGGGTGTCACAGGTCTTCTCACTCTCCCTGTATCTGATGTTCCGTGCTGTTTTCCGCTCAGTGCCTTATAAATTCTTTTCTCCGTGTTTCTTTTTTTATCTTACCTTTAGTTCTGAGCTCCTCGCCTATGCGGTGCTAGGGTATTATTTAGATCATTTGTTCCTTCGAACCCAAGTACTTGTACTTTCTGGTCTGCAAAGTAACTCGTGACAGAAATGACTGAATTCCCCTCCGGGTATTTGCATCTCGTCGGCAGTTTTGATCAGCGCTTGTGCAGACTCTGAAGCTTCTTTTCTGTTAGTGCTGATTTTGTGCTCATAGCTATGCCAGAGGGGAGAGAATTTCATTCAAATCCTGGATTTGCAGGGTATTCCGTTTGGAGGCAGTAGTGGAGGCATTGTGAGAGACGCAGAGAGAGAGAGGACACTAAACCCAGAGTGTCCCTGGGAATGACTCCCCATTAATGTCGCTGAGAGGGACTGGCCTCATTGGCTTGTCACCACAGTCTTCGAAGGTAAGGACCACTCAGAGCTCTGCTCTCTGCTGGGGGCTCCTCTTAGACTCCTCTGGCCAAATACTACCTTTGGAGTGCTTCGAGCACCTTTATGAAAAGGTGAGAGCCGCCACTAATGAAGATTAATTAAACAAGCCAGGAACACAGAATCGGAGTGTGCGTCAGGCAGGCTGGCATGATGAACACTGATGAGCATGTGTCAGCTGCTTTAAACGTTATTTAACATTTGTTCTTCCTGTCTGCGAGTCATTTGTTGTCCTCCTGAATACGGACGGACACGCGATGATTGGGAAGCTGTTCCGCCACCCTCAGAGAGAGGCACCATTGATTTTGTAATTTGCTGCTATCTTCTACTTATCGTAAATGGTCCATGATACATAAAGTAAATTTATGTCGGAGCCTCTCACAGCGCATAAATATTAGAAAGAAAATACATTTAGACGAGGGACTGAAGCAATATCATGGCCGCTCCTGGGGTCGGGTTGGCCTAGTTTATTTTCTCCCCAAAATATTAGCAGTTGCTGTGTGGACATTGTCCTTTTTAGGGTATGTGATTCCAGCCTGGCCTGATATCTGACACCCTTTAAAGCATGTTGGGAGGAGTATCCAGTCCTGGTCTTTCTCTGGGCACTTTTTCTGGTGTCAGTGAATGAGCAGAATCATTAATCAGTGCCTGCCTTGTTCCAGAAGGCATCGGGGTGGCTCACAGACTCCTGCAATGCCTTCCCATGCATTTTGGATTAAATACAGAGCACATGGCGTTGCCTGAACAGTTGCCCTGGTTTTCCCTGTGCTTTTCCTGCAGCCTCATCATAAGACACAGCCCTGGGGTGCCTAAGCCACATGGGCACCAGTCTCTCACCCTCCATGCTGAGCTCCCTCTGAGCAGAGAACCTGCCCAGCTGTTCACCTGGCTGGTTTCTACACATCCTTCGACAACCAACTTGAATTCCGTTTCCTCAGAGAGCCCTGGCCTGCCTCCGTGGCCACCCCCACATCAAAACTGGCACCCCCCGGCATACACTCCCTCCCAGCCCCTGGCTTGCTGCCCACCCCTCATGCCTCATGATATCATCTTTGGCCTGATGTCTCTCTCTCCTGCCCTGGGGGTGAGGCAGTAGAATTCTCTCTTTGCTTCACCACTCCCGGCCAGTGATGTCACCGGTTGTTATATACAACACACACCTAACCGTGGCCGTTGTGACTCTGCAGTGCATGCAAGTGTGCAGTTCCACAGATCAGTACAGCCTGAAACAGCCCCAGGATCCCCATCCAGGGCCTGCACCCCCAAAGCTCTTGCCCCTTGCTTCCTCCTTCCCCATGGGGCCTCCTCTCTCCCCGCCAAGTTAGGCGACATCCTGCATCCTGTGAAAGTTTCTTTTTTGGCTTGTCATTGTAAACTTAAGTGTGGGCCCTGCAGTTGTCATTTGTCCGCTGGTGAGCTCTCCATCAGAGGAATCATTCGGCATGTATGATTCGGGCCTGACCCCTGTCACTCAGCATTAGGTTCGTGCGGCTCACCAGGCTGTGCCTGGTGCGGTCAGCTGTTATTTTCATTGATGTGTGACAGTACATTGTGTCGAATATACCACTCGCTACGGTTGGCAAAGTAATGACTCCCCTTCCCTCCCCTCCCCCAAGATGTCCACACCCCAGCCTCAGAACCTGTGAATGCTAAGTTGCATAACAAGGCAAATCAGGGTGCAGGTGCCATGGAGACTGCTAATTCCCATGATTTTTAATTTCTCTGTCACCCGTGGCTAGTAATTTCTCTGATGCTGTATGTCTTTCTGAGACTGACATGAAAATGCCAGGGTTAGACCCGTCTCCGTGACAAGAATAGATGCTTTAAAAAAAAGTTGATTTGTTCTAGGACAGCTAGACTTTAAATATACTAGAACTTCCTTTATTATTTAAAATCCTCCCCCACGGATGTGTTGATTGATTTCAGAGAGAGAGAAGGAGACAGAGAAACATCAATGTGAGAAATAAGCCTTGATCTGTTGCCTCCCTCCCGTGCCCTGGCCAGGGCTCCAACCTGCAACCCAGGCATGTGCCCTGATGAGGAATCAACCCTCGACCCTTTGGTGTATGAGACGGTGCTCCAACCAGCTGAGCCACCTGACCAGGGCTGTTTACTGATTCGAGAGACAGAGGAGGGGAGAAGGAGAGGGAGAGGCCGAGAGCATCGATGTACGAGAAACGTTGATCAATGGTCTCCCGTAAGTGGCCTGACCAGGGATCGAACCCTCAACCTGGGTATACGCCCAGACCAGGGATCGAACGTGCAACCTTTTGGTGCACAGGATGACGTTCCGACCCACGTCATCGCCCGGCCAGGGCGAATACACCAGAGCTGTCTTCTTGAGTCCGTTGGCACCTACAACAGTGACTGTCTCAGGAACAGCCCACAGGCCTCCCTGCACATTCTGTGGTGCCAGCTGTTTCAGCGGCCTCTGCTTTAGCTGGAATTGGCCCCTCCTGTCACCGAGGGGACTCTACTCCAACGCTGATAGATGATGACAAGTGTGGATGCTTGAGGGTTCATTACAGTAATTGCTAAATTTCGCAGAGTGTCTCTCTGGGGGAAAAAATAGCTGTATATATGGGTGGAAAACCCGGTCTTCCTAAAGAAAATTATATGTCCAATTAGCAACGCTTGAAATTGTATACACGGCTAGTAGTCCCAATTTTCACCTGGCCTTCACACATAGGTGTGGTCTGAAGTCCCCGTAGGAAGTGCAGCGGTGCCCCTCGCTGAAGAATGCAGACCCCTCCTCGGGGGGAGCCCTGGTGGGAGAGTTGGCCGCCGGGCGGGTACCTTTCCATGCCATGGCATCAGTGTCTCACTCTCAGGTTTCAGAAACCAACTTAAACGAGTTTGCATAAAATGCAAAATACGGTATCTCATCGAGAAACAGGAGCGTCTTCTTAAATCGAAGGGGGAAATGCCTTCAGGCCCCCAGAGGAGAATAAAGTCTCTCGTCGGCCTTGGCTTCTTGGCTCCTTGTGCCCTGCCTCCCCCCGTCATTCCTCTCGGTCTGTGAACCTGCCGAATTTTCTTCCGAGCCCCGGCATCTGCCCTGGGGAGAGGGCACCCCTCTGCCACCCTCCCTCTTTCTCCTGTGCTTCGTGACGATGGTCTGGAGTCCGTTGGGACAGTTGAAGTCCCCAGATTGGTCCCATTACTCCAGGCTGAGGGGGAGCAGAGACCCCTGGTGGGAGAATGTGGCCGCCGGCACCCACGGGTGGGGGAGGAGGGTGGAGGGTGCCACACCGGAGGGTGGGAGCAGGGCGGCACACCCTGTGGAAACCCTGAGCTCGAATTCTGTTCATCTCTGCCAGGAAATTGCTGGTGGTTCTCGCCTTTGAGAGTTGTTTGTTACCCTCTTAATCTGTATGGAGAGCCCTCAGGGGTTTCTGACACGGATGAGTGATGGGCGGGGCTTTCCAAAGAGCCGCCCAGTCTCAGAGCTGCGGTGGGTCTCCGTGCAGGTGTGGAAAGACACGCATTGGGTCACGGTTTTTAGCCACCGCTGCCACCGGCCACCATGCAGGAGGCACCTGTGCTCTGTGTTACGTTCTGCCACTTATCTGCGCAGCCTGTTTCCACAGAATGGATTTCTCAAGGCGTGACGCGCTGTGGACCGTCTTCTGACCAGGACACCCTACTTCTGTGACTCGTGGAACCACGCGGTGTCTTTGACACGTTCCATTAACGTAGATCCACGTCAGACTGAGCTCCGAAGGGAAGAGCGGCTTTGGTTTGGAATCAATTTCGTGAAGAAGCTCTCAGGCACCGCCCGTGAAACGGAAGGCCTTCAAGTAATGTCAGGTCTGGCCTTGGACTTGTAGGTGATACATAGTGAAGAAGAAATTTTAAAGCATATATATAATTACAGCTGGTAATTTGCCCATTTTTTTTCTAGAAGGCGGAAGGGCAGGTGCTGACTGGGCAAGCGGCAAGTGTGCCACCCAGGCAGGGTCTTACAGCCACCTTGGTACCCGGAGGTGGGTGTGGTTTCAAAGGGCTGTGCCCTGGGCAGGAGCAGAAGGCTCTGTGATGTAAGTGTCCGCTTCAGAAGTCTCCAAGTTCATAGAAACGGAGCTTGGATCTGGGTCCAGTCCCTCAGGCAAAAACAGAGGAGGGGGGCGCGGAGAGCCCGAGGGGGGATGGCCATCGGAGACAGGAGGGAGCATCAGACGAGGGGGGACACGTCAGAGTGTGCCTGTCATAATGGGGAATGTCAGCCCCTCTCCGTCACGAAGAGAGAGATGGCCCCTAATTAATCACCAGGCTGCAGAAGCACAGCCTGTCAGCCGAACTTAATTTCTAATTAGTGACATCAGCAGAGGGTTTCCGAGGGGTCGGATTCCATCCCCTGCCACCAGTGCCACCTGCCACACCCTCGGCTCGGGCTGCCCGGCCGAGCCCCGCCCTGCAGTGACTTCCAGTCGCTGAGGTGCTGTCACGCTAAATAGGGTCCTGTGGCTTCAGCTGTCACCTATGCCTTACACGCATAGCCAGCAAAAGCACCCCACAGTCCTAAGGAGACCAAACAGCATTGAGAGGGGCGCGGAATCTCCCAGCTCTGACTGCGCGCTCTGCTGGCTGACAAGCACCAGCTCTGCTGGGAGGCCCGGCTAGTTCCCATGTATCTTCTGGACATTTATAAACTACCAATTACCTAAACTCAGGTCTAATTATGCCCCAGAAAAGGCCTCTTTCAGTTCGGGGAGCCAGACTCGGTCTCCTATCTCCTCCTTCTGAGAGGCTGCCTGATGGAAGAGACGAACTGGCCGAACGAGGGAATATTGGGAGAAAAATAATTGAATTCACAGCCTCCTTCCTGGGTGAGGGGGCCATCTGGTTGACCCCTCTGCCGTTAGTGAAGGGAAATAACATGCACAATTGCCAGCTGTCCCCGTTGCGGCTGGCAAGGCCTGGACCTTCCCTGCCGCTGCAGTGCAGCCCCTCCCGTCCCCCCGGGCCCGCCTCTTTCTGCAGCTTCCCGGGCTCCCGTCTCCCTCGGCAGCTGCCGTGGGGAGAGGCCTTCCTCTCCTGCAGAACTCGTCTTCTGCCCTCGCATCTGCGAAGCTCGCCCTGCGCTGCACTCCCTCCGTGTCGTCAGCCGCGTGGGGCCATATTTTCGTGATGAGATAAACCCACCATGTGCTGCATGCCCGACACATTCCAGGGGGCTATTTGCTGTCAGAGGAGAGCCCCTCTTCGCTGCGGAGTCACCTACCTGCGCCCCGGGCCACCCCACTTTGGGAACCTGCTAAGGTTAAAACTCTGATTTCCCCGCAGGAGAGCTCCGATGCAGCAGTGACAAGTGGCAGAAGGCGTGTGATGCCACCATGTTCACTTTCTTTAAATAGAGCAGGCAATCGAACATGCTTTGGAGCCCTTCCCGCACTGCACAGCAGACGTTACCGAGACCTCGGGGCGCAGCGAGAGCAGTAAACACTAAAGCGGCATCTTACGTTGCTACAGTTGTTGTAAATTTTGATGTGCTCCCAAACACACGTCCGCACTGAGTCCTAACACCTGAGCAAATAGATGTCTTTTGTCTCCCAGGTTTCTGGCACCGTTTTAAGAAGTGTGTTGTTATTTTTTCAAACCCTCACCGAGGACATGTTTATTGATCTTAGAGAGAGAGGAAGAGATGGGAGAAGAGAGAGAGATCAGTTGCTTTGTGCCCTGACCGGGAATCGAACCTGCGACCTCTTGGTGCACAGGACAACGCTCCAACCAGCTGAGCCACCTGGCCAAGGCCAGCCTTCCTTTCTTTTTTCCACTTATCTAGCTTTCAGTTTCTTTAATAATTTTTGAACTCAGCACCTCGGAGTTTTCATTGCCATCTTTGCTCCTGATCTTAGACCTAAGGCAGCGGGAGAAATCCTGGGGTACCCCGAAAGTTCGGGCCAAGATAAGATGCACCCTTAACCCAGGGGGAGAAGGCACGCATGCGTGGCCCGATGTAAGGGCATGGGCGGGCAGAGGCAACAGGCCATGGGTCGCTCCCACTGGCACCCCAACACTGGGCTGCCTTCGTTGGTTTCCTTTGTGCTTCTCCGGTCCCCCTCGCACACCCCTGCACCCAGTACCAAGCTCTGGTCACACAGTACTGAGATAACAGCCTTCCTCAAAGATGAATTTCATATTTCAAACATCAACAGCCTCAGTGAAAGGTTGAGTCTGTTTTTAGTTTGCCGTTTGCTTTCCTTTTTGCCCGTGTTACAGATAAATGCGAGCATCTACCGCGTCGCTAGGGACAGAGCGACCACCAGCTCTGGGTGTCAGCTGGCGTTGCCTCGTCCGGGGCCAAGGGCTCCCCGTGACCTTGTTGGCGCAGCCGGGCTGCCCGTGATGCTCGGCTCTCTGCGCCAGCCACACGGTCGCTGTTCTGCCAGACGGGCCAGCAGATAATGGCTCCTTGCTAGGAAGGCACTCACGGACTTCGTCATTCAGTAGACAGCCCCCGAGCACGGCTGCGACCCCGGTGTGCCCCAGACACGGGGACTAGATGCGTCCAGGCAACTGTCATTAAGTAGCCTGCAGTCTGGTGATGACACAGGCATTGGATACATCCTTTAATGGCGCCGTAATGTTGCCGAAAAGCGTTTACAAAGTATCGCCCTTGTGTCCGGATGACAGAATAATGAACTCTGCCTGTGAAACCAGGCCAGGCTCGGTAACTACAGACGGCGGACGCGCTCGCCCGGTGAGATGAGACAGAGGAGAGTGCCAGGAAACAGAGGTGGAGCATTCACCGTGGGGAGGGCGGGGGGGGAGGGGAGGGGCCGGAAGGAAGGAAGGAAGGAAGGAAGGAAGGGTAGATGATGGATGGATGAACAGATGGATGGAAGATCTGTCCACCTTCTTGGAGCACAGGGTCGACTGTGACCAGACCTTTCCCTTTGCTTGGCCTCTAAGGCACGTATGTACTGAACAGAACAGGGGATCTGTCACAGCCTCATTTCCACCATCCGGGGCAAAAATCTATAATTCTCCTGAGAAATGCATTACTGAAGCTCAACATTTCAGGGGATAATTTATTAACTTCCTTTGCCCTTCATGGGAAGCAGGGTCATTTTTTGACTCAAATTTTTAATAATTCAACTCCTGCAGGTTAAGAGGAGGAAGTCTGAGTGCGTGAAGCCACGTGAGACGTTCAAATACACACACACACAAACCCGCATCCGGTCTCCAAAGCCCCGTCTGTGCTCTGGCCCCACCCACTGAAAATGCAATGTGCACAGAGAGAAAGTGAGAAAAAATGAAAAAAGTTTTTTCTGGGATTAGCAAGATAGCCAGTGATGTTTTTCTTTTTAAGTTGTTTTCCTATTATTATTGTTCCAACATTGCTTGTGTGGGAAAAAAGATTACCTGCACTCTGAAACGTGAAATTTGGCAAATGAAAACGCAGTCTAATAAGGAAGCCCCGCTTGCCTCTGAGTACGGAGACCCTGCTTTTTAACGCAAGAACTCGCCTGGACGGCAGCGTGCGGAGACGGTGCACACGAGCCAGGATTGCACTGCTCTGCTCTGCTCTCCTCGTCGGCCGAGGTCACCGCACTGCGCCCCCTCCCGTGCAGTCGCCCCCCCAACTTCAGTGCTGAGTCAGCTCTGCACACACGTCCTTTCTGAGTCCAGGGAGCGTGGGGAAGCCGTCTCTGTCGCCTTGCCCACTCACGTTTCCACCCGCAGTAGCAGCTTCTGTCTCATGGCTTCCACTCCCATCCTGCCTGTGTCCGCAGAACGTAACTGTGTTGCTCATTTTTAAGATGATTCTTTCCCACCTTCCCCGCCGGGGGCTGACCCCCCAGGGTCCCCATCGGGCATCCCTCATCCTGCCAGCCCCTCGGTGAGGCCGCCCTTGCCCTGTGGGGCAGTGCTGTGCTGATGGGTAGAAAGAAGGATGTTTTGTCGATGCGCAGTTCTGTCTCCTGTCCTCACCCTACCTTCTGGAGTTGAGTAGCACAAGTCTCTCTCTTCTGTGATCTTTCCGATGGACAGGAACTGAGTATTCGGTTTTCGAGACTGAACGCTCCCTTCAACCGTGCCTCATGTGATGTGTTTTTTTTTAATTTATATTCTTTTTTTATTTTTTAAAGATTATTTATTTATTTATCTATTTTTAGAGAGGGAAGGGAGGGAGAAAGAGAGAGAGAGAGAAACATCAATGTGCAGTTGCTGGGGGCCATGGCCTGCAACCCAGGCATGTGCCCTGACTAGGAATCGAACCAGCGGTGCTTTGGTTCATAGCCCGTGCTCAATCCACTGAGCTACGCCAACCAGGGCACATGGTGTGTTTTGCAACTCTCTGTCTTCTGGGCATCCGAGTGGGGCAGAAGTGGGTTTACTGTCATGAGTGTGTGAACCACAGCGTCCATCCTGGTGTGACTGTTCATCAGTGAGTGTGTTGTTGTCCACACGGACGCCTGCAAACCTACTCTGGGCTGGCCCTGTCTCTGTGCCCTCTCTCCCCCTCTCGTCATCTCCAGCTTTGTCCTGGCCATCGGTCCTGGGCCTGGCAGGCCAGGCAGGGGCACACTGGTGACATCCGAGGGCTGCCTCACTGTGCGTTTACAAGTCCCTCAGTTACACTGTTGCAGAGTCACCTCTCCGAGCTCAGGCTCACGTGCCTCGTGCACCGGCGAAACCAAAGCGTTGGTTGACACACTGGTGTTTGGCGATGGAGAAAGGTTCCTTCAGTTGGCCAAGATGAGAAGAGAGGGGAACAAGATGTCTCAAACCCGACTCCCCCAAAAGCAACAGGAGGGCGTTTTTATGCAGCTGAGGAGTAAGAGAGGGGGTGTGTCAGGGAACTGAGAGAGGGTCTGACGCTTTGGTCACATTTTTTCCCACCAAGCACCTTGCAACTCTGGAACTGCCTCCTCCTGCTTGTGAGTGCCTACTTGTGTTCCCACCAAACTCTACTGTGAGATCCAGGGGGTGGGTGGAAAAACCAGGATTCTGCAAAGTGTCTCATCGTTGTGCGTCAGCGACGTTATCTTCCCAGCAGCGAGCAGAAGGCAGACACCTGCTGACCATTGTTAACGCAACGTCGCTTTGTGCTTCCCCAGTGAGACCGTCCTCTCCTCTCCAGCCAAGTGTACGTGTCAACCTTGCTCCTAGAGCCTGCTGCCCAGGCCTGCAGGGCCCACAACACACCTTCCTCATCTCTGACTATAAGCTGCGTGACAGAAGTAATGGAGACATTTAAAGTCCATGTGTGTGTCCTAATTAAGAATTCGATTACTTCTAGCTGCCAAAACCAAAACAGAGCAGGGGTGTTAAAGTCTCAGGGGGTTCGGCTGCCGCACTCCCAGCTGGCGAAGAAAGTGACAGAAAGCAAAAGTCCTCTGCTGTTTTGCATCCGAACGTCTGACAGACGGGTTTAAAATAGAATTCAGCATTCCAGATTCTTCTTATTAGAAACAATTCAAAATATATCACTTGTTTGAGCTGATGAAACAATAATGTGAATTGTGTCCTTCCAGATCTGGAATAAGATTTGGTGTTGAGTATTGATTGATGATACGTTCGGTTTTGGAGACTATTGGGTGTTGATGTATTAGGTTTCAGACGGTGACCCTGGCGTTCAACCCAATGAGTGTCTGTAAGAGGTTGTCCACACTACGTTGGTTTAGGGATAGAACTGCTTTGAGATTCATGCTATTCACGAATTTGAAGAAAAGGGCTTTATTTTCTTTGTAATCGCGGGTCAAGTGAAAAGCTGCCGAATCAGCAAGATCCTATCACTTCCGGTTATTGGCATTCTCATGGGGAAACCCAATCCAATAGGAAATGATTGTTTCAGTATAACATTTTGTCAGGATTCCATGCCTACCTTTAGTCTTATCTTTAAAAGATGTTATGTATTTGTTTTTAGAGAGAGAGGAAGGGAGGGAGAAAGAAAAGGAGAGAAACACTGATGCGAGAGAAAAACATCTATCAGTTGCCTCTCACACGCCCCCTGCTGGGGACCCGGCCCGCAACCCAGGCGCGTGCCCTGACCGGGAATGGAACTGGCAACCTTTCAGTTTGAAGGATGATGGCCAAGTCACTGAGCCACATGAGCCATGGCTACCCTTATTTTTAAGTGCTAAAAAGTCCCTTCATAATAGATAAATTAAATTCTGGGTGGCGAATAAGAATACTGCTAGGAATCTCTAAACAGCTGCAGAACTATTTCCTGCTCAGACTACAATGGCTCTCAAAGTCTTTATTTAATAACCTAGGTAGCAAATGTGTGTTGTTCTGAGCTGACTTTTTCTTAATTCTCTAACCTAGTTAAGCCGGCATTGAGTGTTTGGAGTCTAATTTTTCTTAATTTGATAACCTGGATGGTCAATCTTAAATATTTAGATACCAGGTATTAATTATTTGCCATCCCATAGTTGAGTATCACCTGTATTTTGATTTGTAGCCATTTGTACGGTCTAAAAACGTGCAGTCTTCGATAAAGAAGTATGTATGTATCGCGTCGTCTGTTTTTGAGGTCGTCGCCCTTCTATTCCGTCCTGACCCAGAGTTAACACGCATCAGGGTGCTGGGCTGTGGTGGAATATTCCATGATCTGTGCGCAGGCAGAGGCAGCAAAACCCCATCTGCAGTGTGGCCGTCTGTCTCTCTTCACCCTGGGGAGTCCTGGTGGCCCTTGTCTGGTTAATCATTATAATTATGAATACATCAGTATTATATGTCTAACTTACTATTGATCCCCAATACCACTTCCTTCCTCTCTTGCAGGATCCCAGTTTGAGCTGTAAGTTACGTAATCCCAATAATTTGAAAGGAACTGAAGTTTTGGTTCAGCAGGCAGTGTGCCTGATTAAATTGCTAGATTGATTTCACCTTTAGCATTGTCCCCAGATGTCACCTCCCACCCCCAGTCTCTGCTCTGATGCAGATGGGGTTCCCCGCAGGGGACGAAGTCCCAGCGCAGAGACAGGCGCGTCAGTCACCCCATGAAGACGGTCCTGGGGTGCCTGGGAGCCTTGTCTGGGGAGCCGTAGAAGGGAGACAAGGCCCGAGGTGACAAGCCGTGTGCCGTAGATCAAGACAGACGGGAGAGGACTTAGGGCTGGAGCGTGGAACGTGCTTGGCTTGGGTTCTGCAGGGGGCACAAGCGGGCTGTAGTGAGGAGAAGACCCCACCGTCCTTACCCCGCACTGTGGGATCAAACTTACTCGGTGGAGAAGCATCGAGTTCCCACAAAAGCTGTGAGCGTAACGGAATATGAGATTCTCTCTTAAGGTCTGGACTCGGGGCAGGGAAGGCGGGGGACTGAGGAGAGAGCTTGTCACGTTTAAGGACGGGGAAGAACCTGCCCGTCCCGCGGTTCCCTGTCTCGGTCCCGACCCCAACTGAGGGCTTGGAGCGGGCGTGTCTTGTCTCTCCGTTCCTCTCACCCGATGTCTCCTTCCTGCTGTCCTTTCAGGAGCTGGTGGGGAGCAACCCTCCCCAGAGGAACTGGAAAGGGATCGCCATCGCGCTGCTGGTCATCCTGGTCATCTGCTCTCTCATCGTCACCTCAGTCATCCTGCTGACGCCAGGTACGGGGAAGGGGGCGGGGCAGGGGAGAGAGCGTAGTTTCCTCTGCCGGTTGTTTAAGTAACTACGTGTTACACAGTTTCCATTCCCAGGTTCCGATTCTCCTCGCGGCCCACGGTGAGGTGTGTTGTGTGCTGTCAGCGAGCAAGGGCCACCTTCCAGTCTCTGGATCATTTATATATATAACTGCTGACCGGGGGGAAGGCTTCAATGAGAGTTCACAATCACTTATTCACGTCTGATGAGCTGAGAGCCAGCAGACTGACCGGTCTAATCACTGCAGACACCGCACAGCATTCTGGGTATTGTATCCAGGACGCAGTGAGAAAATTATTAAAACAATGTTGCAGGAGTGTGGGCTAAGACTAAAGTACATGCTAGATGCTCCTGATGAAATAAAAGATGTGTAGACATGGTCGGAAATCTCTCAGGGAAGGAAACTCACGCAGAAATTGTCAGCACAGAACCTGCAGCAAAAACGTGTGTGTGCTCAGACGTTGCTCCCCAGAAGTCAGGGGCACAGAAGCTTCAAGGAGGGAGGCGCCCCGAGGGAGGAGGTTCTCAGATGAGTCTGCGGAAGGGGTGGTAAGAGAGGAGTAAGACGCGGGAGACGGGACGGCCTCCGTCTCGAAGGTCGGCGTGGGGAGTGACGGCACGAGAACACGGCCAGGCGTGAACAGTGAGCAGTGACTTCGTCCATGCTTGCTGTCAGTCCTGCTGCCCTTTGGTGTGGGCAGAAACAGGTCCTGGTCCTCAGTAAACAGACCGCACGTGTATGACTGGCCTTTCTGATGACAAAACACAATGTAAAAAAAGAACCTTTAATAGATACAAAGAGTGAAAATCATGGCCTATGTTTAAACTATCATCCAAAAACATCAGTGAAAAGATGCTAATCTTCACCCTGGAACCCAACTAGGTATAGTTATCGCAAGAAAGGGCCGCTCTAGACCAGCATTTCTCGTGAATTTGGACACAAACGTCTCAACCAGATCCTAGGACGCTTCGCTGAACCCAGAGACCTGTAAAAAAGACCAAAGGGTTCATCCCGAGAGGGAAAAGTTGGTTTCTCGCCTAAAAAGGCACAAGTGGCACACCTGCATCCACGGCATACAGGGGGGAGATGGTCATTTCCACGGATGCAGAGGGAGATTTGGCAGGAACACAGAAGCTGTCCACGGGCGTCCACAGCTGCGTCCTTCCTGAGAGCCAGGAAGCAGAAGCACCCCAAACGCCCTTCGCCCAGGGAGCAGACAAACAGATGTGGTCTCTCCGCACCCGGCTGGGAAAGGGGTGAAAGGCTGCTGTACGCCGCAGCATGGGTGACGCTGGAAAGTGTTACGCTACTGGGAGGTGGGAGACATTTGGATTCTGAAAGAGGCAAATCCACAGGGATGGAAAGCTGATTGATCGGTGGTTACCAGCCAACAGAGGCTGCAAGGTGGGACCACAAGAAGTGGCCACTAATAGGTACGAGCTTTCCTTTTTTTTTTTAGAACATAATACTTTTAGAGAAGTTTTAGGTTCCCAGCAACTCAGAGGATGATGCAGAGATTCCCCATACGTGCCTCACCCCCCGTCAGAGGCACAGCCTCCCCTGTCACCGACGTTCCCACCAGATGGCCCATTTTGTTACAACCCACAAACCCACACTGACACACCGAAGGGAGACTTCTTTGGGGAGTGATGACAGCACTCTGGAATCGGGTCGCGGGGGAGGGACGCACACGTCTTCCCGAAACGTGAATTTTATCTCTGTGAACTCGTGAGTGTAAGCAATGTTGAGAAAGTGATAAGAAGAATTTAAGGGTGTGTGTGATGGTCACCCACAGGCGAAGGCGCCCCAGAAACTTGCCTGATGTTGGAACCGCCTCAGTGGCAAATCTGAAAAAAGCGTGTGGCCTCACCCAGTGTGGGGTTTGTGAGGAAGCCGGGGTCGGCTGAGATATTTGGGTGCAGGGTTCCGTCCAGTGTGGAGCACACCCGACCCATCAGGAAAATGTGGATGCACCTGCTGAAAGGCACAGGACCGAGCTTCGAGGAAATGGGGAAGGA